>JAVJIF010010283.1:0-207303 GCA_038442645.1 Agave tequilana
TAAAACGATTAAGGGCTTGTCCTATAAACAAGATTAGGTGGGAAGCCATTACTCTCCCTTAGCCCACAAATCATCTCCTCACTCACTAACCTATCCTAACTTAAAACTGAGTAGATGTTGGCCCTAAGGACATCTCAGACTCAATAGGAGACTGACCTAAGGGGGAAGTTGTTAGAATTTGACTCTTGCCAAATCGGTATTAAAAGTTGGGGATTGGAGGTGAAATTTCAAAGAACAGTGGTTTGACATAATTAGGCTCGTTACTTAGGCACGGATACCTCCCACTGGTCTTACCCCTACCTGGCTAAATTGTGGTCAGATTCTACACTATACCCCCCGTGGATAGTCTAACCAGTTAGGAGTCGCTGGGTCTAAGGTCTACCCTAACTTAGACTATATTTTCTTTTATTTGTTTATTTGTTTGTTCTTGTTTTTGATATTTTTTGTGATATGGATTATAATTATTATTTTTTCAATGCATATAGTAATCCATATATCACCCCGACCTCTTTTGACTCGGATAATATTAACCCAACATTTCATAACTTTAACCAACAAGTATGCCAGATTGGTCTTATCCAAATCAACATATACCCCAGTTCCAATATTATGAACAAGACTGGAATAATCATCATCTCCACTCTTCACAGAGTCAGTGGGGATACAACTCCCCTGTGTCATATTATCAACAACCTTACCAACATTCTGCTTCATATACTCCTTTTCTCGAATTACCAATAGAAGAAAACAATTGACTGGGAAAAGATGATAGAAGCCTTAGAAGAGCTCGAACGACGATTCAAAATCTGGAACACTCGAAATCCCATCAAAATTTTCAAATCCAATATCCTTACTCCATTTTCCAAGTCTCCCAAAAAGAAGATGAACCTACCGACTTAGAAAAGAGTATGGAATCCATGATTCAGTTTCAAAATGATTCCTTCAATAGGTTAGAAGTTCAAATGGATCATTTGAACAACTTGCTAAATGCTAGGAAAAAGAAAACTCTACCTAACACATTTTCGACCAATCTTAATTGCCCTAGCCAAATTAATAGGAATTATGAATCATGGTCTTTTGGAGACTTTGACCAAGATTCAATGTTATCACACCTACTTAAACTTGACCAATCCCAAATCTTGAACAAATTGGCAAGTTTTCACTTCAAGAAAATTGAACTTCATTGTGAATGTGCACCTGATTCCCAACTTTGTGATTCAATTTCAAATTTTGAATCTATATTGACCCTGGTATCCTTACCTGATTTGGACCCCATTCCCGAGCCAACACTGATTCCTGTACCCATAGAGCTTGAATTGAACCACCAAATTTTGATAGCCACAATCCATTGATGGGAAAAGAATGTGATTTTCAATTTTTGATTCGGAACCAACTCTTGAACCAAAATTGACTCTTGAACCTAAACTTGATTTTTCCGAATCAGTATTGATTCCGAACCAATCTCTTTTGTGTCCAAATCAGCTAGTCTTCTGAATCATATTCTATTGTTGGACCAGGGTATTGACCATTATGACTTTGAGATGATATTTCAAGATTGGTCATATAGCCGGAAGATTTTAATGTTAAGGTCTTGCATGATCCTATTCACTTAGGGGGTTGTAATATTGTAAATAAAAAAGAGGTCATCAAAAGTGGATTCCTTGACAATCCACGTTACTTATATTTGGGCAGCGACACTGGGCTCAATCCGACCACCACCGGAAACCATCACCTGGAGATAATATTTTTCTTTCCTTTCTTCTTTTTCATGCATATATGCATTCATTCATACATTGAGGACAATGCATGAGATAGGTGGGGGGAGGGTTCTAACATAACATAGATTTTTCTTTCAATTTATAGAAAAGAAATATAACATTTTCTTTATTTTTAAAAACTTTTTGAAAAGAGAAACAATATTTTGACCTATTTTTTTTTATAAGAAATTAAGTTAATTTTAAGGAATAGGAGAATCATAATTAGGATTTCTTATACTTGGCCAATAAGATTATTTGTTTGATTTCTAGAGTTAAAAGAAAAATTGAAAAAGTAATTTAGTCTTGATCTTTACCTTGATAATATATGCATACTTTACACACACACTTAGAGTTCAAAAACAAAGATTCTTATGCCTGATAAAAAAAGAAAGAGTATTTGTGCCTTATAAATCATAATATATATCAAAGGAAAAGGAATATATTATATATATATATATATAAAATCCTCTGATTAAGCTGAATATTTGTACCTTATAAAGCATAAGGATTCATACCTAAAAGTGGTCTACATAATTAATAAAATCCTTAAGTTTTGTGGTCCTGTTTGCTCGAGTCCTTAAGTCCTTTGGATGTTTTCTCACCCGGTGCCTTAAGACCGTCCAGTTCGGAGTCACTGACCTTAGACTCATTACATGGGCAGATTAGAAAGCCTAATAGAACTAAGGGATAGTTCTACCAAAAAATTTTTTTAAGAATAAGCCATAAGAGTTAAAATTTAAGAACCCTGAGTCAAAATTTTACAGTCACGAAGATGCATATGACTTAAGATAAAATAATAGACTAGATGAGGAATGCAGTTTAAATCCTTACGTTAATTGATAATAAGTTTTTTAGAGACAAAGTTTAGGATGAATAGTTTGGTGTTCCTATGACTTATAGATTATTTGAATTTTTACAATAATACTTCAAATATTTTCTCGTCTTTTCAAATGTGTTTTCAAAATACTGACACTTTATTTCTCATTCTTTATGAATTTTGTGGGAGTTAAAACTCGTCCTCTAAGGGTAACCTAGAGGTTTAATGACTTGTTGCATGCTAAGTGTAACCATTTCCTACGAAAGTGTGTTAGATTTGGTTAGCTCTATTTTTTTGTTTTACTTGAGGACGAGCAAACGATAGATATGGGGGTGTGATTGTACACGTCTATTGTATATATATTATTACATTCCTACATCTATCTTGTAATAATCCTGCTAATTTTTTTTATGTCTTATTTTGCAGGTTTGTCTTAATGAAGGGTGAGATGATAAGATCAAATTAAAGACAGTTAAATTCTGATTTAATTGGATTTATATGGTTAACTAAAGAAAGAGCCAAATAAATACAGTTAAAATTGAATTTAGAAGAATTAATTTAGTTAGCTTGAAGAATCAAGGAGATAGAGGCAAATCGAGAAGTCCAAATGACACCCTATCAATATGCAAAGGGATATCTAAAGGATTGGAATGTATATTTAGAAGATTCAGAGAGATAAGATACAATCTAACTGAAGATCAACGGATAAAATAAAAATTTATCTCCAACCTTATCTTCAACCTTATCAAAAGATCTTTTCTGTTGGGTAAGAGATTTTGCCCATATCTTCATTCGCCCCCCTTTATCCAGTTTTGGCTATAAATACCTGTATTTCTGAAGGTAAAGGACACCACTCAGTAGAGAATTTTAAGCTAGTTTTTGTTCTAGTTTAGTTTAGGTTTTTGTTTCTCTTTTTATGTAATTTTCAGATTTATTTATGTAACTTAGAAGAGAGAAGAGTTTCATAAGAGAATGAAGTGAAGCTTGTACTGAGAGTGAAACCCGTGTAAGTAATCTTCTTTTGTTTTATTTTTATTTTATTGAATCTTAAGTTACATTCTTTGTTCTTCATTTCTGTTTTTCTTCTGCTTTCCTCTGAGGTGCTTGTAATCCAAATGAATCCTATAGCCTGGAAGCTGCCCTTCTATTACAAGCGTCATTGATGCCTTATGGTGATGGATAGCCATTTCTAAATTAGTTTAAGCTTGCACCTTTATTCAGAGTTTAGAATGGGAATGGAGAAGATCGTATACGCTATGCTTTGATCGCTTTCAAGCCAAGGTAAATCGTTGCAACCAATCTAAGGTAAGCAAGCTTCAAGGAGGTAAGTATTTATTTTAGTTCTTTCTTTCTTTATTTATTAGGTTAGAAACACATCTCCAAAATACATCTCTCTTTATTTTTCTTTACTTTAAATTAATTTTTCCTTTTCTTTTCAAAACACCAACAATCACCATCTTCTCCACTCTTCCATTTTCTTCAAATTAACATAGTTTTTTTTATAAAAATAAAGAAGAACTTTTAACCAGTTTAGTAATTTAGAAAAAGAACTTACTAAAAGTTTCTATCGCAAGTCCCTCCTTGTAGATCACGACCCCATAGCCACTTGCTACAGTGGTAGAATTGAGAACTTTGCACTTCTATTCTTCATTTCTAAAATTCTATATTTTTTATGTGCAGGTTCAACTTAATCAAAAATAAAACCAATCGGAATTCAACTCGGACTGAAGAACTAAAATAAATAAAGAAAAACAAAACAAATTGGAATTCAAATTGGGCCAGAAAATAAACTCCAAAACAGAATTGAACTGCTGATATGCGACTGTCTTAGCTTCCTACATCACATTCTTTATTTTGTATCCATGTAATGAAAAAGTTTAAAAGGAAAATCTTTTTTTGTTGAAACATAAGTCGTAACCAGACTTAAACCTGAGAGTCTCAATAACACACTCTCTACCCTTTATAGTGAGCCAGGCCTTAATGGCAAGAGGAAAATTTTGATAAGTCTTGACAACCAAATTATTCTTTGCTTTTTTTGACTAAAAAATAATGAGATTGACTCTCATTTCATCATTAGAAAGTTTCAATGAAATATAAGAAAAATGAGAATAGCATATAAGAGACTAAAGAATAAGAAAAAAACTATAAATAAAATAGTACATCTAAGCAATGTGCACTTCGTGCAGAGAATTTATAGCTAGTATAATAACAAAAATATGACATAATGCATCTAAATGCTATCCTTCCTTTTGCCGTTAATATAGCACATATGTTATGTTTTCTTATCAATTTTCAAATTGATTATAGTTTAGCTGTTTTCTTGTAGTTTTTTGCCTAATTGTCTCTTTAATTGCATCTCTTTGACTACATGTACAACATCTGTAATTAAAGAAGATAATTTAGATTTTAATTTCTTTCAATTGCAGCTATAAATATTCATCATTATAGCAACTGGACATGTGGTTGTAAGTTGGACCCATGACCGTGTTGCAAGTATGATAGTGGTTATATATATATATATATATATATATATATATATATATATATATATATATATATATATATATATATGTATGTATGTATGTATGTATATGTATGTATGTATGTATGTATGTATGTGTATGTATGTATGTATATGTATGTATGTATGTATGTATATGTATGTATGTATATATATATATGTATATGTGTATATATATATATATATATATATATATATATATATATATATATATATATATATGTATGTATGTATGTATGTATGTCTGTATATATATATATATATATATATATATATATATATATATATATATATATATGTATATATATATATATGTATATATATATATATATATATATATATATATATATATATATATATATATGTATGTGTATATATATATAGAGAGATATATATACTTTTGTAGTTCTGCAAGGGTTCGAGCCCGAATCCTTCCCACTCATATACTAACATCCGACATTCAAATACATGATCCACTCTATTGAAATTGATCAATATAATTTAAAGTAACTAAAATAAAAAAATCAAATATTTTGAATACTTTTTTCTCATAAATCTGCTAGATCTGACAAGTAATTAATGTCACTGCTCTAATTGGCCAGGTCGGTAAATATCAAGTGGGAGGTTTTTCATTCAATATAACGTTCCTTAATTTCATAATCACCTTTCAATTTTCTTTCTTAGTTAAACACCAATTAGACTAGAATTAGTCAGTCTCAATATATAGTTAAATATATTCTCAGTAATATTTAAATGAATAAATGTTTCCCTTAAAAAATGTTAGTTCAATAATACAATATATGGAGTGAGGTATGCATATAGTGAATCTCCTTAAGACAATTCGTCCCCCGCTACGGTGCTACCGGGTTACTAGACGTTGGTCTCTCAAGATACAACACTCCTTCACGGTTTTAGATAGTACTACTAAATCACCATACAGTCGAACCTTAGTTAATCAATATCTTCACTAACTGGAATTTCAAAGCTTGGACGAAGACAAATTTCAAGAGAATATTTGCCTTAATATGGAGGAATATTCACTGTAAGAGGAAGGAAGGGAGAGAAAAGAATCTTTATCTTAAGAAGGCACAAATTCAGACAAACATTCTGATCTTCTGCTTTTCTTCTTCAGATTCTGTGATCTTTTTCTATTATGCTTTTTTTTGTGTTTAGAAATGATCGAGAGGAGCGCTATAGGAACCTGTTGGAAGAGGAACGTTGTGACAGTTCTATCAGAACCGTTATAACTGTTTCAAACAGTGGAACCGCTCAGAGCGATTTCTGTCTGTTGGAGTAAACCGCCCGCTCCTAGAAGCGGGTGTGGATTGGGTCAGATCTTCTGATCCTCATTTGTGCGACTCACTTGGATCCAGTCCCGCTTGGATCAGGTTCGGGTATTCGCCGCACTCGCGTGGCCCGGTACAAGAAGAACCAGGCCCAATCCAAGGCCGCACCCGCGCACCACGCACCCGCGGCTGGGGCGGGGTGAGCGGCGGTGCACGCGGCGGCATGGTTTCCCCCAAAACGCGCGCGAAAACTCCAAGTACCCAAAGGGTATACCCTTTCTTCCCATCTTTTTATATTTAAACTCCTCAACTTTTCACACCATATCCAATGTGGACTAAATTATTTTCGCTTCCTTTACTTCCCTTTAGCTATTTAATTAGGCTAACTTTCAACTTGAATATCTCATTCATTCAAAAAAAGAATTGAACATGTGAATATACCACGTTCATCCCTAATGGAAGGAGAACACTCTCCAACTATTATCCGTTTGATTCTATTGACGGATCATGCCTCAATTCGGCTCAAAGATTCACTTAAAATTTTTTGTTTCCCAACAATCCCCCACAATGAATGGAGATTCACGAAATTGACACACTATGAAACTGACTTTATAGTGAAAGGTACTTTAAGAAAGAAACTGCATCAGGATATGTGAACTAGGTCTTGAACCTTCCATAGCGAAAGTCTTATCAGACTTACTTGCCAATCAGTGAACTAAGTCTTGAACTATCAGCCGTTTGTGTAAGCCAAGTTAATAGGCCTCACACAGTAGCTTTCCAAAATCAATTTTGGTTCCTAGTTGTGTCCATTTTGGCTCTGGACATTTTTAGTTTCAAAGAATATCTTTAGGGAATCACAGCCTCCATAGAGACTCCCAAGAGCCGACCTAGCTCTATACTCACATAGGTGATCGTCCTATTAAGAGTAGTCTACTCTAACCCACTTGTTTTGATAACAAGATATAGACATCATTAAAAGTGTTAGCTTATCCTAAATCCACTTATATAAAGCACTTGGATGCACTATGAGAATGGGTTGGAGTCAAACTCCTAAGTGCTTACTCACAGAGTCAATCATAACTAGTTTTTCCTCTTGAACTTAGTCTGTGGGATCTCCAGTTGCTAAGTGAGATTTTCATTAAGCTGACTCGGTAAGATTAGGCTTTTAGCCACATTCTCCTCGATGTGCAGTTTATACGCTCTCCACTTAAACTTTTAGTAAACGGATTTGCTAGATTAACTTTTGACGATATAAAATTAATAGAGATAATTCTATTTGAGAGCAACTACTTAATGGTGTTATGTCTACGATGAATGTGTTTAAGCTTACCGTTATATATAAAGTTTTGTACCCTAGATATCACTGCTTGATTATCATAGTGAATACATATGGTGGACACTGGCTTAGGCCACACTGGTATATCTTCTAAAAATTATCAAACATTCTGCTTCTTCTCTAGCCTTATCCAACGCTATAAATTCTGATTCCAATGTGGAACGGATAATGCATGTTTGTTTGAAAGATTTTCAAGATACTGCTGCACCTCTAAGAGTAAATACATATCCGCTAGTTGATTTCAATTCTTCAGAATCTGCAATCCAATTAGCATCGTTGTACCCTTCAAGTACAGGTGGATATTTTTCATATCTCAAGGCATATTCTCTGATTTTAGATACGTAGCCTACGACTCGTAGTAGAGCAATTAAATGATCATCACTAGAGTTACTGCTTAATTTGCTTACAACGTAAGCAATATCGGGATTAGCGCAATTCATTAAATACATTAGACTTCTGATAATTTGAGAATACTCGAACTGTCATGTTTCAATTCCTGCATTCTTGTGAAGGTGGAAATGTAGGAGAAAATGATTTGTATCTCTTTTATCCCATACTCCTTGAATCTTTCTATCATCTTATCCATGTAATGACATTAAGATAGACTGATTCCATCTGGTATCCTTGTGATTTTAATTCCTAAAATTACATCAGCAACCACCATCCTTCATATTAAAATTGTTGGATAGTGATTGAGTTAGAACCTGCACAAAAATACAAAATTTTAGAACTTTGAATGAAAAGTGTAAGTTACTCAATTCTACCGCAATAGCAAGTGACTATGCGGGTCGTGATCCATAAGGAGGGACTAGCGATGGAAGCTTTTTAGTAAGTTCTCTTTTAGGCTACAACATATGGTTAAAGTTCTTCTTTAGTTCTTTAAAGAAAAAGGAAAAATGAGTTAAAGTTGAATTAGGAAGAAGATGGTAGATTAAGAAGATGGAGAAACTAGAAATGATATGTACAAAGAAATGGAAAAGGAGTGATAAAAGAAGTGATAAATTGTGGTGTTCTAAACTAAAGAATTAAAAAGAAAGAATTTAAAAGTTACTTACCTCTTTTGACCAAATGCTTACCTTGAATCTTTTGCAATGATGTTACCTTGAAGTGAGGCGATCAACGTATAGCCCATAAGAGTTGATTCCTATCTCCTCCACATTATATCATCAAGACGTTGCAAGTATGAAGTGATATAGAATGAAACTCAAAATCCATCATCATGAGCTATCGGTGGCACTCGCAAAGGCAAGGCTCTTTCGATGCTTTAAGACTCACTTGGATAGCAATTGGTATCAAAAGAAGAAAAGTAGAGAAGAAGAAGAAGAAGAATACAAAAACAAAGTACATACAAAAGGGGAACTACAGATTCGATTTTATAACAATAAGAGAAAAGAAGAAAATCTTACACCGGTGTCACTCTCAGCACAAGCTTCGTTCTCATTCTCCTATGAAACTCTATCTCATCTGCTTTACATAAATTAAAACTGAAAATTACATGAAAAAAATAAAAACCTACACTACAAAGAATGAAAAAGTGGACTAAATTCTATCTCTGCATGATCGTCCCCTGTACGCTCTGAAAATCCTAGTATTTATAGGCAAAACCCAACCTATGATAGTGTAAAAAGATAGGGGGAGCAAACGCTCCCCCTAACTCACTAACCAAGCCGCGAAAACGCAGCTTTGGCCGCGTTTCCGCGGCTAGGGTATGGCCAGGTGGCCACACCCTATGATAGTACTCTCCGACTTCTCGATTTGTATTTATCTTCAGCTGGATTTGCAGTTTAAGTCCGGGATTTTGACGAAATGGCCTTTGATCTTTGACTTCAACCGATTGATTAGTAGGGATTTGTTCTAACTTGTTTTCAACCGATCTGAACCAACCTGATCTGCCCAAATTTACTGACTTTAAATTAATTCTGATTTAAATCAGAATTTGATGGGCTTTTGGGCTCATTTCTCTTCCCTCTCCTTTAGGAATGGCCCTGCAAATAAATTAAACAATAATTAGGAAAAAAACAGAGTTTATTTTATAATCAGTATGAGAATATGATAATGAATGTGCAATATTAGCAACCGATTACACCCCCATACCTATCTTTTGCTCGTCCTCGAGCAAACAACTAAAAAAAAAATTATTAGACCACTTTCGCTGGTCACGCTATTGCACTGAGCCAGTGCAACAAGCCGTTAAACCTCTAGGTTTTCCCTAGAGGACGAGTTTTGTCTCGTGAGGGTTTTCAGCGGATTACACCCACAAAATCCGTAAAGAAAGAGGAAAAAAAATTAGTATTTTGAAAACACATTTTGAAAGAAAAATATTTGAAAATTATTGTAAGTTTTAAGTAATCTATAAGATATAGGAAAATCGAATTTTTCATTCCTAAACTTAGTCTCTATTTAAAAATTTGTTATCAATCAAAATAAGGAGTCAAATTGTACTTCTCATCTAATCTATTACTTTACCCTAAGTCATATGCACCTTGTGACCGTAAAATTTTGACAAAGGGTTCTTTAACTCTAACTCTTATGCCTTATTTATTTATTTATTTATATATATTTATTTTATTTTTGGTGGTATTATTCCTTAGTTCTATTAGGCTTTCTAATCTGCCCATGTAACGAGTCTTTAATCGATGACTCCCAAACCAAACGGTCTTAGGGCACCGGGTGATAAAACACCCCAAGGACTTAAGGACTCGAGCAAACAAGGCCACAAAACTAAGGATTTTATTATATGAACCACTTTTAGGCGTGAATGCTTATGTTTTATTAGGCACAAATACCCAGCTTGATCAGAGGAATTTTATATATATATATATATATATATATATATATATATATATATATATATATATATATATATATATATATATATATATATATATATATATATATATATATAAGCTTATCTAATCATATTTCGCATAAATACCAAGGCTTACTTAGGCCAAAGCACCTAGCTATTCAATAATTAGATTTGTTCATCTTTCATAGATATATTTTTTCTATTTTTTTTCTTTTCTTTTTTTTTATATAAGGCATAAGAATCTTTGTTTTTGAACCCTAAGTGTGTAAGTGTATAAGGTGTGCATATTTCTTCAAGGTAAAGATCAAGACTAAATTACTTTCACAAACTTTCTTCCTATCCTTAGAAATCAAACAAATAATCTTATTTTGACGAAGTATAAGAAATCCTAATTATGATTTTTCTATTCCTTAAAATTGACTTAATTTCTTACAAAAATATGTCAAAATATAGTTTCTATTTTCAAAAAGTTTTTTAAAGTAAAGAAAATGTTACATTTTTTACTTTTTTAATAAAAAGAAAAACCTAAGTTATGTTAGAACCCTCCCCCACACCTATCTCATGCATTGTCCTCAATGTATGAATTAATGCATGGATGCATGAAAAAGAAGAAAGAGAAGAAAAATACTATCTTAAGGTGGTGGTTCCGGTGGTGGTCTGATTGGTCCACGAAATGCGACCCAATCGACTTTTTGTAGAGTTTGGAGGAACCCACCAGAAATCTCTCTTATATAACCCACTAAAATGATGTATATATGAACGATTTTTATTAAAAATTTAACCCCATCTAATTTTCAAATTCCATAAGTAATTTTGGAGTCAATTTTGTCAACCGCCTTGTCCCAAAATGGAGTGTGAAAAGATAGAATGATTGACTTGGACTTAGGAAGTACGGGAACTACTATCGACTCAGGAAAGTGACTTAAGTCAAGTAAAGGTTCAGGAGTCGAGATTGGTTTAGGAAGTGGGTCCAAATCAAGAAGTTGAAACTCAACTCTACAATCATTTTCTCACAATGGAATGTGACTTAATATTGGTGATTCAAGTTCAAGAATGATAGGTGTGGGAATCAAAACTGACTCTAAAATATTACTTAAGTCGGGTAACAAAACAGGAGTCAATATTGATCTGGGAATTTGAACTGGATCACAAAATTAAAAAATCTAGGTCACATTTCTCATTGAGTTCAATTTCATAAAAATGAGAACTTGTCAATTTGTCAATGGGACTTTCAAAAGTATGAAATTGGTCAAGTTCAATATGATGATCATCAAAGATGGGCGATTCAATTTCATTATGAATTGGCACAGGATCCAATGTTGACTCGGAAAAAAGATTGAAATCAGGTGAAGACACCGGAGTCATAATTGAATCAGGAAGTAGAATTGAATCACTAAGTTGAGGTTCATGATCATATTTATTCTCAAGTTCAATTTTAGGAAAGGGATAACTTGCCAAACTGTCAATGTCACTTTCAAAATTTGGAGTTTGGGCAAGTTCAAATGATTGTGCTGAAATGGAACCTTATTTTCCAAAACAACATGACTCTTCGGTTCTAACAGAATGGTTAGCGACATCAGAACTGGTCAAACGGTGAGAACGTAGAGTTTGGACCATCATATCTATGTCATGATTATGAGCGTTTTGAGCTTGAGTCATGGCTTCAAGCATCTTTTCATAGTTGATTGGTTCATCGTTTTGTTGCGATTGGTCTGGAAAAGATGAAGTATTATTTTGAAATTGGTGGTGAAATTGTGAGTCCATCAGATTTTGTGATTGTTGTTTGGACTCACGCATACTCATTTCCAAAATTGATGGTTTTCTATTTTGGACTGGTGGAACAGAGTATGAATCTTGGAAATATTGTGGACAAGGTGGATAAGGAGGACAAGTTGGTTGAAAATTGGACTCAGGGGAGGTGAATCCCCATTGACTCTGTGAAGAGTTGAAATTATTCTGGAAATTATGGTCATAAGATTGGGGGCATGGGTTATATTGATTCGGATAAGACCAATCCGGCACACTATGTTGGTTAAAGTTATGATATGCCGGTTGGTAATATCTGAAAAAGAGGTTGGTGTGTAATATGGATTACCATTAAAATTGGAAAATTTGTTATTATAATCCAAATCACACAAGAAATGTCAAACACAAAAAAAAAAAAGAAAACAAACAAATAAGCAAATAAATAAAAAAATTCTAAACTAAGTTAGGGTAGACCTTTGACCTAGACGACTCCTAACTGATTAGACTGTCCACGGGAGGTATAATGCAGACTTTGACCACAAGCTAATCAGCCAAGTCAAGGCAAGATTGGTGGGAGGTATCTGCGCAAAAGCGACGGGCCTAATTAAGCCAAACCACCAGCCTTCGGGGTTTCGCCCCTCAATCCCTTTCCTTAGACACTAATTTGGCAGGAGTCAAATTCTAACACCTTCCCCTTAGGATAATCTCCTAATTGAGTTCGAGATGTCCCTAGGGCCAACGTCTACTCAGTTTTAGTTAGGCTTGGGTTAGGGAGTGAGGAGATTGTTTGTGGGCTAAGGGAGGGTAATGACTTCCCCACCTTATCTTGTTTATAGGACAAGCCCTTAAGATTGATTGTGCAAGGTGTGCAGGATAAAGAAAAGTAACATTCAATAAGCAAATAATCACTCAAGAATGTTTCCAAAACTATATGCCATGCAAATGTACCTTTTGCTCCAGCACTCTTCAACAGTAATGTATGCCTAAATGTAAAGTCTAAACCATTTTTAGCATTTAACAAACATCATTTTACTGTTGAGGTTAGAAAGTAAATACGGTGAGACAAATAAAGAAATAGATAGTTACAGATATTAAACTTTGCACTATAGCCAACCTGCAGAAAATACAGGTTAGTAGCTCACTCAGATTGCCACAGGAATGTAGCAAATCTGAGGGTTTCTTGGCTCTGCTTTCTTGAGCAGAGTCCAAGGCCACTTATATGTCCACTGCAGCAAAAATTCCTTATTATCAAAACTGTAATAAAAAGAAAGTTAACAAAAAATGTAAATCTAAAAAGAGAATAACTTACCGTCCCTCCCTGGCAACGGCGCCAAAATTTGATTCAGTTAGAACCTGCACAAAAATACAGAATTTCAGAACTTTGAATGGAAAGTGTAAGTTACTCAATTTTACCGCAATAGCAAGTGGCTATGCGGGTCGTGATCCACAAGGAGGGACTAGCGATGGAAGCTTTTTAGTAAGTTCTCTTTTAGGCTACAACGTATGGTTAAAGTTCTTCTTTAGTTCTTTAAAAGAAAAAAGAAAAATTGAGTTAAAGTTGAATTAGGAAGAAGATGGTAGATTAAGAAGATGGAGAAACTAGAAATGATATGTACAAAGAAATGGAAAAGGAGTGATAAAAGAAGTGGAAGATTGTGGTGTTCTAAACTAAAGAATTAAAAGGAAAGAATCTAAAAGTTACTTACCTCCTTTGGCCAAATGCTTTCCTTGAATCTTTTGCAATGATGTTACCTTGAAGTGAGGCGATCAACGTATAGCCCATAAGAGTTGATTCCCATCTCCTCCACATTATATCATCAAGACGTTGCAAGTATGAAGTGATACAGAATGAAACTCAAAATCCATCGTCATGAGCTATCGGTGGCACTCGCAAAGGCAAGGCTCTTTCGATGCTTTAAGACTCACTTGGATAGCAATTGGTACCAAAAGAAGAAAAGTAGAGAAGAAGAAGAACACAAAAATAAAGTACATACAAAAGGAGAACTATAGATTTGATTTTATAACAATAAGAGAAAAGAAGAAAATCTTACACCGGTGTCACTCTCAGCACAAGCTTCGTTCTCATTCTCCTATGAAACTCTGATCTCCTCTGCTTTATATAAATTAAAACTGAAAATTACATGAAAAGAAAAACAAAAACCTACACTACAAAGAATGAAAAAGTGGACTAAATTCTATCTCTGTATGATCGTCCCCTGTACGCTCTGAAAATCATAGTATTTATAGGTAAAAACCAACCTATGAGAGTGTAAAAAGATAGGGGGAGCAAACGCTCCCCCTAACTCACTAACCAAGCCGCGGTTTGCTCCCCCTAACTCACTAACCAAGCGGCGAAAACGCGGCCTAAGCCGCGTTTTCGCGGTTGGTGGTACTCCTCGGCTTCTCGATTTGTATTTATCTTCAGCTGGATTTGCAGTTTAAGTCCGAAATTTTGACGAAATGACCTTTGATCTTTGACTTCAACCGATTGATTTGTAGAGATTTGTTCTAACTTGTTTTCAACCGATCTGAACTGACCTGATCAGCCCTGATTTACTGACTTCGAATTAATTCTGATTTAAATCAGAATTTGATGGGCTTTTGGGCTCATTTCTCTTCCCTCTTCTTTAGGAATGGGCCTGCAAATAAATTAAACAATAATTAGGAAAAAGCAGAGTTTATTTTATAATAAGTATGAGAATATGATCATGAATTTGCTATATTATCAACCGATCAGATAGCATACGTTTTGTAGACTTAATAACTTCAATATTAGTCTCAAGTATCAACATGTCATCTACATAAAGACAAACAATGATACATGCATCTCCAACTGTCATAGAGTAAACACACTTATCGCATTCATTGATAGTGAATCCATCTTTGATCATAACACTGTCGAATTTCTCATGCCATTACTTTGGAGCCTGTTTTAAACGGTATAAGGATTTGACCAATTTACACACTTTGTGTTCTTGGCCCTTGACTATAAATCTTTCAGGTTGCTCCATATATATTTCTTCATTTAATTCTCTATTTAAGAATGCAGTCTTCATATCCATTTGATAGATATCTAAATTGTACAATACTGCAATCGCAATTAACATTCGAATGGACGTTATTCTTATTACTGGCGAATAAGTATCAAGATAGCCAAGTCCTTTTTGTCGATAACTCTTGGCTACTAATATAGCCTTGTATTTATCGATAGATCTATCGGGTCTTAATTTTCTTTTGAAAATCCACTTACTCCCGATTTGTTTACTGCCTGAAGGTAAATTTGACAATTCTCAAATATGGTTGCTTAAGATGGATTCTATTTCACTATTTATAGTTTCTTTCCATATTTGTGCTTCTGGGGTAGACATAGCCTCTTTAAATGTTTGAGACTCGCTTTCAATCACATATGCTATGAAGTTTGGACTCAAAGATTTTGGGATTCTTGATCTGACTTTTTTTTTTTTTAACTTTCGCATTAACTAAAATATCTTCAAAGAACACAGCATCTCAGGATTCGATAATCATGTTTACATGAATATCGGTTATTTTTATTTGTGTACCAGAAATCTATAGGCACTGCTATTCTAGACATAGCCTATAAAAACGCAGTTATGGTCTTTGCTCCCAACTTAGTCTTTTTAGGTAGTGATACCAGTACCTTTGCATGGTACTCCCATATTTTGAGATAATGGTAGGAAGGTGCCTTACCATGCCAAAACTCAAAAGGTATAAAATTAAGTTTCTTATGGGGTACTCTGTTTAGAATATAATTTATAGTTAACAGAGTTTCTCCCTACAAGTTCTGTGGTGCTCCAAAACTTACGAACACGGAATTAACCATCACCTTCAAAGTTCTGTTCTTTCGTTCAGCAATCTCATTATGTTGAAAAGTATATGGTGTTGTAGTTTGATGAATTATACCAAATTTAACACATAACTCACTGATCTCATTTGATTCATATTCTCCGCCTCGGTCGGATTTTAGAATCTTTATATTCTTGTTGAGTTAATTCTCAACCTCGGATTTATATGTTATAAACATACTCATTGCCTCATCCTTACTGTTTAGAAGATACACATAACAGTATCTTGTATAGTCATTAATAAAAGTAATAAAATACTTTTTCTCACCTCTTGTTGGCGCAAACTTCAAGTCACACAAATTGCTATGTATTAACCTAAAGGTTCTGTATTTTGATTAATTGAGTAAAATGAGTTTTTCGCGAATTTCACTTCAACACATATCTCACACTTGCGAATTTCTTCCAAGTTGAGTTTAAAAATATATCCTAGATTAGACAAGTTATGTAAAGACTTGTAATTTACATGCCCTAATCTAGCATGTCATAAAATAGGAGACTCAAGCAAATAAATAGAGGATTTTTCTTTATTTATGAGCTTCGAGTACAGATACACAGACTTTTTATCCACAACAGCAACATTGGCCTTAAAAAGGCCATCAACAAGATAACTCTTGCCAACATACACCCCACCCTTAGTAAGTATAAATTTATCAGATTTGAAAAATATTCTAAAACTTTTCTTACTAAGGATTGAACCGGAGATCAGATTCTTGCGGATATCTAGAACATGTAGCACATAGTTCAGAGTGAGTTTCTTCCTAGATGTCCACTTCAGTATGACATTTCCCTTTCCTTCAACCTAGGAGATGGCTGAGTTACCCATGAATAGTTGCTCATAATGCTCCAGTTTTTTATATTCAGGAATAGTATTTTCTCGGAGCAGATGTGCCGGGTAGCCCCTGTGTCTACCTACCAATTCTTGTTGTTGGTTGTCGATTCACTTTTGAGACCACAACTGATAAGCTTGGCAATGCACGGTCGGTCAGGTTTGCCTGTGTCTGATATTTCTTATTCTTTTTTTTTTGGAACGAGACATTCATTCGCCTTATGTCACTCTTTGTTGCAGATGTAGCAAGCTCTTTTGAAGTGCTTGTTCTTACATTCTTGGTCCTTTCCTTTGTACCCTAGGACAATCTTCTTCTGCTTCAATCCTTTGAAAGTAGGCACTTTTCCCTTTGAGTCTTCGATCACGTTTGCCTTGGTTTCATAGGAGTTCTTGTTACTCCTCTTCTCGGATTTTCAGATATCCTCCTCAATCCTAAGCCTCACAATGAGATCTTCCAACTTTAACTCCTTGTGCTTATGCTTTAGGTAGTTCTTGAAATCTTTTCACGCTGGTGGGAGTTTCTCTATGATAGTAGCAACGTGAAAAGTTTTAGATAGAATTATACTTTCAGCCTCTATCTCGTGCAAGATAAGTTGAAATTCTTGCACCTGACTGATCACAGTCTTGATATCTACCATCTTGTACTCCAGAAATCATCCAACGATGAACTTCTTAGTACTGGCATCCTCAATCTTGTACTTTTCATCAAGGCTTGCCCATAATCATTGGGATAGGACTGTAGACATTGTAAAGAGGGTCATCTAGTCCATTAAAAATATAATTTTGGCAAAGAAAGTCACTTTGTGTCCATGCATCAACTGCAAGAACGGAATCCCGATCAGTTCTGGGTTCTGGTGGATCTTCTTGCAGGAATTTGGCCAGATACAGAGTGGTCAGGTAGAAGAGCATCTTCTGTTGCCACCTCTTGAATTTTGTGCCATTAAATTTTCCTGGCTTCTTTGGCTTTGGGTTAGGAAGTGGAGCAGACACCACTATCTGAATTTGCATATTAGATGCCTTACTGGTACTATGTTGATTAGTCTCAGATATCTTCTGCAATTCAAGTAGAGTAGAGTGAGTAACTTCAATATTAATTGTCTTAAGATTGTTAGATCTGACAACTAATCAATGTCACCGATCTAATTGATCAAGTCGGTAAATATTAAATGGGAGGTTTTCCATTCAATAGAACGTTCCTTAATTATAGAGCCACCTTTCAATTTTCTTCCTTAGTTAAACACCAATTAGACTGGAATTAGTCAGTCTCAATATATCGTTAAATATATTCTCAGTAATATTTAAATGAATAAATATTCTTTTGTAAAAAGAACGTTAGTTCAATAATACAGTATATAGAGTGAGTTACGCATATAGAAAATCTTCTTAAGACAATTACGTCCTCCGCTACGATGCTAACGGGTTACTGGACGTTGACTTCCAAGTTACAACACTCTTTCACGGTATTTGGATAGCACTACCAAATCACCGTACAGTCGAACCTTAGTTAATCAGTATTTTCACTAATTGGAATTTCAAAGCTTTGACGAAGACCAATTTCAAGAGAATATTTGCCTTCATATAGAGGAATATTCACTGTAAGAGAAGGGAAGGAGAGAGAAGAATTTTTGTCTTAAGAAGGCACATATTCAGACAAACATTCTGATCTTCTGCTTTCTTCTTCAAATTCTATTATAACTGTTTCTAGAAGCGGGTCTGGATCAGACCGGATCTTTTGATCCTCATTTGAGCGACCCACTTGGATCTGGTTCGGCTATTCGCCACCTCGCAGGCCCGGTATAAAAAGAACCAGGCCCAACCCAAGGCTGCACCCTCACCCGCGCGCCACGCACTGGCACCTGCGCCAGGCCGGGACGAGCGGTGGCGGCGCACGGGCATGGTTTCTCTCCAAACGTACGCGAAAACTCTAAGTACCTAAAGGGCACACCCTTTGTTCTTATCTTTTCATATTTAAACTCCTCAACTTTTCATTCCATATCCAATGTGGGACTAAATTATTTTAGCTTCCTATAATCCCCTTTAGCTATTTAATTAGGCTAACTTTCAACTTGAATATCTCATTCATTTGGAAACGAAATTGAACATGTGAATATACCACTTTCAACCCTAATGGAAAGAGAACACTCTCCAACCATTATCTGTGTGATTCTATCAATAGATCACATCTCAATTCAGCTCAAAGATTCACTTAAAATTCTTCATTTCCCAACAACATCAAACGGGCAAAATGGACGGTCGAAAGCAGTGAGTTGGTTAGACCTATGTACTTAGACATACAAATTCTCGATCGGACCATTTGATCATGATTTAAACACTTAAAAACCCTTACAAACTAGTTTTTGTTAGGTTTCAAATGTTCTACACTGTTAAACTATCCAACCCAATATTTAGGCGGTCCGTTTTTCTCTACTTGATGCATGGGCAAAAGTATATAAAATACTTAATTTTTGGTTTATAGATACTTGAAATAATATAGATCAACTTCACCGAAATAGATCTTGTATTCAGATGATGTATGGTTGTATTTGAGTGGGAAGAATTCGGGCTCGAGTCCTTCCAGAACTACACAAGTATACACACACACACATGATTATGGAGATACACACACACACAGATATACGTGTGTGTGTGTGTGCATACAAAAAAAGAGAGAGAAATGTATAGTAGATAGCAGCTGATGGACTTCATGGCACCATCTCGGTCCCCAAATCTGGATTGAGAGCAAATCTTCAGTAATTTTGTAAAAAACTAACCCAACAATTATAAATTTACAAAAAGAACACCCCAACAGCACAAGTTTATATCTCTCTCTCGATCGGCAGCCCAACCAGATCTAAGACTGAGAAAAACTCTCTCTCCCATCGATGTCGTCACCGCACTTTCTCTCCTCTCCTCTCCTCTCCTCTCCCGTTGTCGCTCTTACTCTCCTTTCCTCTCCCATCACCGCTATTACCTCCCTCTCTTTCTCCTTTCCTCTCCTCCCCCATAGCTGCCATTGCCGCTTTTAAGGAGACAGATCGGATGATGAGAGCCATTAAATGAACAAGAGAGAGGCATTTTAATGGTGCTACTACTACATCGACTCACATCATCCTGTAGTTGCCATGTTCCTCTTGTAGGAGGTGGTTCAATCATATTTGAACGCCTCAATTATTCTCTACTCGACAACTTATGTCCGTGGAAGATCAATTATCATATTTGCAGATAATCATTATATCAACATAATATAAAACCTCTTGCGATTGAAGAAGTCTGTCAAGTTCAAATCTAACTCTTCCTTGAAAATACACCTAGAGGTGGGATGAATAAGTGTAGTGCTAATCTAGTGACAAATAATGTGGAATTAAAAAAATTTTACACTAACACACAATGTATAACCAAGAGTGGAGTCGAATTCCTTGTGAAGGGCTCTAGAACTTCTCCTCATGATTCCTCTAAACTAAGAGTTGAGATGCTTTAATAGCTCTCTTGGTTGAATACTAGTGTGAACACAAACTATATCAAGCATGAATAGATATGATCAAGAATAACAATGCAAGATATAAGAGTAGAGAGTTAAGATAAAAAGATCCAAATGCAAACACCAAGATATGTTTCGAGATTCAGGCCACCGCTCTACGTCCCTGCCTTCACACAGAAGGATTTTCACTATCCATTAAGAATCTTCCACAAATGGACCTCCACTGAGAAATTACAAGTTACAATCGGGAGTACATAACTCCAACTTATTGGAACATATTTCGATGAAGACTTTGTGAAGCATTTCATTTGGAGCTCTAACACACGACGAATCAAGAGTTCTTCATGATCAAGATGTCCCTAAGAGAGTTGATATGATGTGGTTTGTAATTGTGTAATAGCATGTCAAAAGCCTTGATGCACACACACATATCTTAGATACTTAGTCGACTTATACCCTATGATAGTCGACTAATCCATTGTATAGTCGACTTGACAAATATCCCTAGTCGACTAGTCTTGTGTTCAAAACAGACCCAACTCTCTGTTTCTGCATTAGTCAACTTGACAGTAAAAATGTAGTCGACTAATAGCATTTGTAGTCGACTAATCCCTTACCCCTAGTCGACTAATCGCTGGTCCAGTCGACTTGAAAGTTAGTTGCAGTCGACTTGATTCAGTTATCCAGAAACCTGTCATTCGAGCTTATCTTGACCTAGTCTACTTATAGTCAAACTTAGTCGACTAATAGTAGGAAATTTGCCTTGTATAGTCGACTAACTCAAAAGGCAAGTCGACTATAGGCAGTTTCTGACTGTTGGACAGTTTCTGACTGTTGGTCTTTTGTGCAACGTTTCCCAACGTTTCAATCATTCAAAAGGCACCTGTAACTGCCCTAACTACTCCTAGAGTGCAGCTATATAAAGGGTGGTTAATCCAAAGGCCAAACAACAATCTAAAACTTCAGTTTTTTAAGATCAAATTCTGCCAAATCTGAAAACTGTTTTTCCAACTTCTGTTCTTCACCAAAAGTCATTTCCATTGTGAAGTTCTCTGAAGTTTCTCCTATACTAGACCTTGTCCACGTTCATACACAATACCAAGGCTTATAGGAAAGTTGTAATACTCAAAGTAAGCATTGTACACGGGTGGCTTCTTGGTGTAGAGGCAGTTGTACAAGGTGAAGTTTATTCTCTTGGTGGAAGAGAAGGTGTTCTCTTGGATGTAGAGAAGGTGTACACATTTGACAAAGGGGATTTGTCAAGTGGTGTGCATGGTTGTAATTTTGGGTGTACAAAATCAAGGATAAAGGAAAATCTCAAGCGGGTGGCTTGGGGACTGGATGTAGGTCAGGAGGACCGAACCAGGATAAATCTCTCGTGTGTGCGTTTGTCTAAACTTTTCTGAGATTTGATTTCCTTTACTGCAAGTTTATTTATTTGTTTAACTTAATTCTTCTTTGTTTAGTATTTGTGTTGACTTCGTATTTTAGATCCATAAGTGCCAACAGAGAAAGTTCCGCAATTGGCATCATCTCGGGACCAACAATTGGTATCAGAGCGGGTCTCACATTTGGTACCTAGTCAACAACAAGGATGACAATGGAGTTTTCATCATCCCAATTCAAGGAAGGACATTCTACACAACGTCCACCACTATTTGACGGATCCAACTACAACTATTGGAAGTGTAGAATGAAGATCTACTTGCAATCGCTGAACTACGAACTTTGGAACATCGTAGAAGCATCGTACACCAAGCCAACAACCAACTACAACGCTTGGAGTGAGGATCAAAAGAAGAATGCGAACCTTGACGCCAAAGCGATGAATGCCTTGTTCTGTGCATTAACCAAAGAAGAGTTCAAAAGAGTGTCAACAGCCACTTCTGCACATCAAATATGGCATACTCTTCAGGTAACACATGAAGGCACAAGTAAAGTTAAAGAGTCTAAAATATCTGTTCTTGTCCACAGGTTTGAATTATTCAAAATGGAGGAGAATGAAACCATATCCGAAATGGTAACAAGATTCACCGACATTACCAATTCCTTAGCATCCCTTGGAAAGGACTACATCCAAGTCGAAAAAGTTCGCAAGATCCTTCGTGCACTCACACCAGAATGGGAGAAGAAGACAACCGCTATTGAAGAGGCGAATGATCTCTCAACTATGACGTTAGAAAACCTAATTGGTAATCTAATGGCATATGAAGTACAATTGGAAGAAAGAAAGAAGAAAGAAATTGCTTTTCATGCACCCTCTGACACGGACGATTCCAATGACGATAAAGAGGAGATGGCAATGCTTTCAAAGAAATTCAGGAGATTTCTAAAGCAAGGTAAATTCAAATGCTTTAATTGTGATAAACCAGGTCATATGAGGATGGATTGCCCATTGCTCAAGAATAAAGGCAAATACATGAGCAAAAAATTCAGAAAGAAGAAAAACTATGAAGCCTCATGGGAGAACAGTGATTCTTCATCTTCTGACGAAGAAGAATCCACTGAACGTGTCAACCTATGTTACATGGCCATAGAAGATGATGAGGTATCATTTTCTGAACTTTCTGATGCATTTCATGAATTGTTTATTGATCTGAAAAATGAAAAATTGAAAATAAAGTTTTATCAAAAGAAAATGAAAAACTTTTAAAGGAAAATTCATGTTATACTTTACAAGTATCTTCTATAAATTCTAAACAAGATAAGTTTGAAAAAGTCATCATCTTTGAAAAATGATAATGAGAAGTTTATAAAAGAAAATATTTTTCTTAAAAAGGAAACTGAGTCTTTGAATAAAATGATTTCTATATTGGATAAAGACATGTTAGTTTTCAAAAGAAATATGAAGAAATTTTGACTAATGTGACTAAGTTCAATGAAGGAAAAGAAAAATTGAATGATTTATTATCTTTTCAGAAGTTGTCACATAATAATTATGGTATTGGATTTGTTGAAAAATCTTCATATTGTAGTAATCCATATAGTTCTTTTGTAAAAAGAAAGTCTAAGAAAAATAAGTTTATATGGATTCCTAAGAATTTAAGCCTAATTGATAAAAATACCTATATTGCATCATACATTCATAATATATGTAACTCATGCAATTATGTGTATACTAACAGGTGAAAACCAAATTCTAAATGGATTTGGACTCCTAAAGGTTAATATGTTCTTTTATAATTGGTACCATCTAACGTTTATCTTGCAGGTACCATATAAGAATGTTGATAAGAACATATATATATATATATATATATATATATATATATATATATATATATATATATATATATATATATATATACTAATATATTTGTTGCAGGGGGAGAACAAAGTCTTTTCATATTTGTTATAACCCAATTTCTGCAGGGGGAGGAAAATATAACATATTTTCTGCAGGGGGAGCACTTGTGCACACAAAGCGTCATCATCAAAAAGGGGGAGAATGTTGGAACATATTTCGATGAAGACTTTGTGAAGCATTTCATTTGGAGCTCTAACACACGACGAATCAAGAGTTCTTCATGATCAAGATGTCCCTAAGAGAGTTGATATGATGTGGTTTGTAATTGTGTAATAGCATGTCAAAAGCCTTGATGCACACACACATATCTTAGATACTTAGTCGACTTATACCCTATGATAGTCGACTAATCCATTGTATAGTCAACTTGACAAATATCCCTAGTCGACTAGTCTTGTGTTCAAAACAGACCCAACTCTCTGTTTCTGCATTAGTCGACTTGACAGTAAAAATGTAGTCGACTAATAGCATTTGTAGTCGACTAATCCCTTACCCCTAGTCGACTTGAAAGTTAGTTGCAGTCGACTTGATTCAGTTATCCAGAAACCTGTCATTCGAGCTTATCTTGACCTAGTCGACTTATAGTCAAACCTAGTCGACTAATAGTAGGAAATTTGCCTTGTATAGTCGACTAACTCAAAAGGCAAGTCGACTATAGGCAGTTTCTGACTGTTGGACAGTTTCTGACTGTTGGTCTTTTGTGCAACGTTTCCCAACGTTTCAATCATTCAAAAGGCACCTGTAACTGCCCTAACTACTCCTAGAGTGCAGCTATATAAAGGGTGGTTAATCCAAAGGCCAAACAACAATCCAAAACTTCAGTTTTCTAAGATCAAATTCTGCCAAATCTGAAAACTGTTTTTCTAACTTCTGTTCTTCACCAAAAGTCATTTCCATTGTGAAGTTCTCTGAAGTTTCTCCTATACTAGACCTTATCCACGTTCATACACAATACCAAGGCTTATAGGAAAGTTGTAATACTCAAAGTAAGCATTGTACACGGGTGGCTTCTTGGTGTAGAGGCAGTTGTACAAGGTGAAGTTTATTCTCTTGGTGGAAGAGAAGGTGTTCTCTTGGATGTAGAGAAGGTGTACACATTTGGCAAAGGGGATTTGTCAAGTGGTGTGCTTGGTTGTGATTTTGGGTATACAAAATCAAGGATAAAGGAAAATCTCAAGCGGGTGGCTTGGGGACTGGATGTAGGTCACGAGGACCGAACCAGGATAAATCTCTCGTGTTTGCGTTTGTCTAAACTTTTCTGAGATTTGATTTCCTTTACTGCAAGTTTATTTATTTGTTTAACTTAATTCTTCTTTGTTTAGTATTTGTGTTGACTTCGTATTTTAGATCCATAAGTGCCAACAGAGAAAGTTCTGCAATTGGCATCATCTCGGGACCAACACAACTCTCTCACACCTTTGCAATAGAGCTAGGCACAAAGTCAAGCACAAAGTAAAGAAAAGATTACAGCTTAGTGATCACTTAGATCACAAACAAGAACTTGGTGATCTCAAAAGACCATAAATAAAACACCTCTCACAATACAAGATCCTAGAGATAGATTTGCAATGAATAGCTCAAGTATGTGAGTCGACAAAGTTTTTGAAAAAGAAACACAAAGGAAAACTTTGGGAAAACTCTTGAAATGATAGAGAAATGAAAACTAAAAACGAGATTTCCCAAAACTTATTTTTTTTAATTTTTCAAAACTTTGAAACAAAATAAAGATAGAGAATTTAAAGCTCTAAAACTTGTTTTAAAAATTTGCTGAAAACTTAGTTGAAGTGGGACAATATTAGCTCTTAAAATCTTTTGAAAAATTGGCCAAATGATCCCATATTTATAGGCTAAAAGAAACTAGCTTGGGGCTCAGATCAGGTAAAAAATGACCTATCAGTCGACCACCCGGTCGACCACGGTCATTTTTATGACCGTTGAAGTTGCTGGTCGACCGCCCAGTCGATTGCCCCCAAAGACCAGAGAGTCATAACTCTCTGTCGATCGACCGTTCGGTCGACCGAGCCAAACCCGAGAGTGGGCTTGAGCCAGTCGGTCGACTACACAAAGGCTTATGCATGTGTGAACTTGTCGGTCGACCGAGCTAGCCTTCGGTCGACCGTTCAGTCAACTGCAAGCAGCCCAAACACCGACATTTGAGGGTTTAAAAACCAACCTCAAAACCGGTAAAAATTTCAATAAATCCTTATAAATTCCACAAAAATAAGTGCATATATATACTTTGAAGTACAAATATGTGTGACCAAAAATTAACACATATTACAAACAAGTGAACTATTTTTTAGGCATAGAAATTTAGGCAAAAACCAAAAACTGTATTTTCTAAAATCCAACATTGAAATGAAAATCTGATTTTTCTATAAACTTGTATAAATATAAAAATAAGTTATTGAAACACATTTGAAGTATGATGTGCATGGATAGAATCCAATATGCATAGTAAATGATATATACTTGTTTCTGACAATAAATACCAAATAAGTTTTGATAAAAACAAAACTTAAACACACAAACTAAAATAAGTTTTCTACGCATATGAAGTATAAATGCATAGGGATGAAATCCAATACAGATATAAACAATGTAAACTTCTTTTGATGGAATCTATTCATGAAAATAAAGGATGTATACTTGATATATCGAAACTTATAACCGTATACATGATAAACCAAAACTCATAGAAGTAAGTTTTTATAAACCATATAAGCTCTAATATGTGTAGATAGAATCCAACACATATATAAACCATGAAACTTATTCTATGTAGATATAAACCATGTAAACGTAAACTTTTAAAACGAAATGGTTAAACCGAGACCAAAACTATTTATCATGAATATATCAGTTTCATGAAAGCGATAAATAAACTTGTGTGTATACTTGAGCAATTCAAAACTAGACTATCCTTGCACAAGATCTAAATTAAACAAACCTAGACAAAAGTCTTCTTGTCGATCTTCTTTTCCAAGATGACTCGATCCAAAGAGCTTGACTCCATTTCGAGCACTTGATGCGATCTTGACGCGCGAGCTCCTAAATCAACATGTGATAGCTTTAAAACTTGACTTCGAATCTTTTGTTAAAGCTAAACACTAACTAAGATCTTGGTTGAATATTTGAAAAATAGTAAACACATGATCATCGGTACTATAACTACATGAGCTAATCATCATCAAAACTAGAGTGATGAGCCTTTGAGCCAACAATCTCCTCTTTTTTGATGATGATAAAACTTATGGAGTTATATATGCATGGATTAAAGATAAGCTCCATGGAAGCTCTCCCTTAACTCATGCATAGAATAAAACATATAGATATTCAATGAAGCACTTAAACATAAAAATATATATATGCATAAACACAAATAAACATGTATATATAAACTCTAAATTTCTCTCTCCCTTTTTATTAATTCATCAATAAAGGGGCAAAAAAATAAGGTAAATATATATGCGATATAAATCCATGAAGAGGAGTGAGGTCAAGTTAACTCCCCTGCATATATGCATTATATGGAGAAGGGATGACTAAACCATAACCCACATAAGCATAATATATAATGTATAGATGAAAATGTTAAGCTCCTCCTACACCCATGTACCACATAAAGAAAAGAGGTCAAGCTCTTCTTTATATACTACACTCATCATGAATCTATATATAAAGAAGATGTTAAGCTCCTCTTGTATATAAGCAATATATCTCAAAACAAATTTTGAAAAACCAATTAAAAAATAAAACACTTGTAATCAACAAAACATTCTGATACCACATGAAATCAATTAAAGAAATTTTGATACAAAAAAATATACCAATTGAAAAACAATATGGATATCATATAAAACTATACCAATTGAAAGTAAATAATTTATGATATCAATCTTTTTAAATTCTAACCATTTTATAGTATAGATACCAATTGTAAATAATTTGATACCAATATGGAAAAAATAAGCATTTTCAAAAAAAATATTTTTCTTAAAAAGAATGGGAGTAAGATACCAATTGAAAATAAAAACAAGAATTTTTCTTCCCCTTTTTGAAATGCCAACAAAACCAATGCATAAGCTTGTAAATGATACAAATTAACACTTAGAACTATATCAAGCATAGCATAAAATAATTTGTGCTATAAAATATATATGTATAAACATTGTTAATCTAGCACAAAAAATCATATTTATGTATGTATCATCAATTTAAATACCAATTGAAATATGATGCATACATATATAAGAAAATATGAGTATATAAAAATAAAGAAACAGAGAAATCATATGTATAACTCATATCATCCACCCTATCATGCACATATTTAAATACTCATTAAGACATACAAGGTATGGTCGCCCAACCAACCACCCTTTAAAGGTAGTAATTTTCAAAAATAATATTTTGAAAATAATTTAGCATAAATTGAAAATACTACCAAGTGAAGAATAAAAAACTAATTTAATGTAATTTTAAAAACTTGTTCAAAATCCTTGAAACATGAAACAAATCATATATATCTCATGAATACATGTTAAGTACACAATAATTGACAACTCAAAGATTAATGAAGCACATATATGCTCATGAATCAAAAATTATGAGTAAACAAAGGATATCGAGTGCACAAAAATTATGTAAGAAATATATACATGGAGATAAAGTAATGAAGCTCAAATTCATCAAAAACAAATATGAAATTCCTTTTTCATAATCATGAAACCATAAAATATGAAAAATTCTATTTTCATCAAAAACAAAACAAACTTCAATGCATATGTATATTTTGTCAAAACTAAAGCATACATATTTATCTAAACATGAATTGAGTCCATAAAAGAGTATATACCATCTAATATAAGTGACTGAAGGATAGAACATGTATATCTAATAGCTTTGATAAAAGTTACATATACATGAAGCTAAACACTTTTAAGAAAACATGTACAAAGGTGATATAAAAACAAATATAGAAGTACAAAAATAAATGTAAGAATCATCAAAACTAGGTTATATAAGTATATATAATGAGTACACATAAGCAATAAAGCATGTAAACATAAAAATCAAGTGTAACTCACTAATTGTACAAGTATAATCACAAGTTTTAATAGCAAATTATATCTAAATATGTAATCAAAATATGATACACACAAAAACACCAAAACATGGTTATGAAATTATTAGTGTAAATGTAAGTGTTATTAACACTAAGATATACACAATAGCTAAACAATAATGAGAACACAAAAATATAAATTTATATAAACATGAGTGTATCTCAAGTACTATATATGTATATCACAAGTCTAATAAGCATTGCATTTAACTATAATGAACATGAAAATCATGACATGCTAAAATCATCCAATATGAAAGCATGTAAATCTAAACATAAAATAAAAGTTAGAGATAGTTATCAAAATCAATTGAACTAATTTTCACTTCTCCAAATATGGTGGTCCTCCCACCAAAACCCCTTGATAGTGATGCATCAAATTAAGTGCTCGTTGAGCTCCGATTGTATCCACTATTAAGGCACCATACTCTCACATCTTGTGAGTGCCCATACCTACATCAAAAGAAATAGGAATAATTTTTGGCACCCAAACTTTCTTGGGTCTATGGGGGTTAGTGTCTCTCCTAACCCAAACATTTTTATTCGCAAAATTTAAAGCATTTATTTTATCATAATAAAATTTTACAAGGTGGCCTTTGCGACCACAATGCGTACAAGTGTACACTCTAGCATACATGAAGTCATATGTGTGAACATGATGAGCATGTGTATGCCGTGGAGGATGTGCATGCAATTGTGGAGCATGTTTCTTACGGAACATGGATTCCAACCTCGTGTGGTTCATGGCACATTGGTTCAAAGTGGAGCCCAAACAATCCACATTGTTTTTCAAAATACAAATATCATTATCAATATTTGAAGAAGATGTGGAGCAAGTAAGAGAAACAACATTTTTATCACAAGAAGTTGAAGCAATAGAAGCATGACAAATATGAGAATCAAGATCATTTTTCAAAGAAACTTTTTCAATAGAAGCACATTCCAATTCCTTTGAAATCAAAATAATCTTATTTTTCAAAGAATCATTTTTTTAAAACAAATTCAAGTCTTGAAGACAAAACATCATTATTTTTTAAAACAACATCCAACTCTTTTTTATTTTTCAAAAACTTATTTTCCTTCAAAACAAGATCAAGTTGGGTTTTCAAGAAAGCCCTTTCACTTGAAATCTCAACCTTCTCTTTGAAAACTAAACGAACTTAGAAAATAACAATTGATTTTCTTTCTTTAAATGAAAAGTCTTTTTTTTTTTCAAAAGTTTGTACTTCGAAAGTAAGTTTTCACAAAGAATGAAAGCTCTTCATTCAACCTGTGTGCATTATGATCATCATTATCATTGTGAGAAGTACTAACACAGTCATCTAAATGAGAATCCAAAGTTACCTTAAGGGGTCATTCCCTTGGACCATGTAGCATGCTTACTCGGACTCATCTCCAATTGGCTCTCTCTCCAAATTGTTTGAAGCTTGTTCCTTGAGAGAGGTCAATGTATTCCATACTATAAAAGTGAAATCACAATGAGAAATAATAGATAAATATTCTTTACTTAGTGTGTGCTTAAGTGCATCCATAGCTTGTGCATTAGCCTCTAAGTACTTGTCATTACCATATAAGATTTCTTAATAGTGGCAAGATAAATATGCAATCCTAGGGCTTTGAGGTAAGCACTCATCTTAAACTTCCTCATGTCAATATTAGAAACATCATACATGGGTGGTACAAATAATCCATGAGTGTAAACAAATAAGTTGGCAAAGCAAATAACTAGATTAGTAATAAAAGGATCACAATCCTTGATGGTTAAACCAAATATCAGGAGCGCTAGCTCTGATACCAATTGAAAATACACGTAGAGGGGGGGTGAATAGGTGTAGTGCTAATCTAGTGACAAATAATGTAGAATTAAAAAAATTTTACACTAACACACAATGTATAACCAAAAGTGAAGCCAAATTTTCCGTGAAGGGCTCTAGAACTTCTCCTCATAATTTCTCTAAACTAAGAGTTGAGGTGCTTTAATAGCTCTCTTGATTGAATACTAGTGTGAACACATAAATAACATCAATCATGAATAGATATGAGCAAGAATAGCAATGCAAGATATAATAGTAGAGAGTTAAGAGAAAAAAATCCAAACACAAACACCAAGATATGTTTCGAGGTTCGAGCCATCGCTCTACGTCCCCGTCTTCACACAGAAGGATTTTCACTATCCACTAAGAATCTTCCACAAAGGGACTCTTGTTTCCTCGAAAAAAATTGATTGAGCGTGTAAATTCTTTTTTTAATTGTAAAGAAAATTACAACAGATCAATAATCCAATTATAAAAGAGAGGAGAATGGTTGGATCTCCCCTTTGTTTAAGCCTGGGTTCTTTGCATAGCAGTGGAAAGTGAGTCTTATTTTTCGTTAACCGGGTGAACGTCAAGCTCTTCAGAAAATCTTCTCCTTGGATTACGGATAGAGTAGCACAGCTTCTATTCAATGAAATCTCAAAGAGACTTCGGCAAAAACTTGGACTCAGCAAGTTGGTAGAAGAGTTTAACTTTATATCAGTATTCCTCAGCTAAAAATTTTTGACCCCTCTTCAATAGCAAACTGAGCTATTTATGGGGTTTCAGGAGTAAAACTGTCTCCTAAAAACCCTCCATGATGGGGATTAGCTCCCTTCATTACGTGGGCAGTAACTGACACGGTAATGATGGCAGTTACAACTAAGACATGGAGCTCACTCACAATTGAAATGCAGGCTTCATTGAGCCTTGCGTTTAGCCATTGAGATGATGCTGGACGCAGGCCTCGAGATTTGCTAGATGCAGGCTTCGAGCTCTGCTGAGACGCGGGCTTCGAGCCCCGCGTCTTGACTTTGCAGTGATGCTGAGACGCGAGCTTCAAGCCCTGCGTCTTGGCTTTGCAATGATGTTAAGACGCGGGTTTCGAGCTCTGCGTCTTGGCTTTGTAATGATGCTGAGACGCGGGTTTCAAGCCTCGTTTCTTGACATTGCGTCAATAATTTTTATTAGCATTGTGTCTGAAGTATGGACTCTGTTATCTGATGACTTATCTTCAGTGATTTTTAGATAGTCTACAAAATCCCCTCCAAAGTTTTCAAAACTCCGCGGTTGACTGGGACGGGTTTCGAAACACTTTGGACTTTTCTTTTGACAGCAAGCTCTTAAGACTGGACTGGCAATCTTATGAGATACCTTGAGCTCGATCTTGTCTAGATCTTGGTCTTTGTGAGTGTACTATTAAACTTTTTGAAACCACCAGAGATGATCATCGTGAGTGTCTAGATACGCAGTCCAGACCTCCTTGGTGCTCTGAGCTGGTTGTTAGTGTACTGTTGAATCGGAAGAATAGTCATCTACTTTTGCCAGTGTACTATTGAACTGATTGCCGAAGCAAGGACTGAACACAGGTATTGTAGGCGCAAAAGTCATGTTGCCTTGGAGACACGAACCTCGTCTAAAGTAGAAACGCGACTCTTATTCGTTGGAGAGACGCGAACATCAAAGCGAAAACGCAGCTCTCACTTTGTTGAAGTGACACAGACTTCAAGGTGGAGACGCAGACTTCTCTTTGTTGAAGAGTCGCGGCTCTATTATTTTGCCAAGGTGCGAGTTTCCTTCAAAGTGAAGACGCACCTTTCACTTGATGTAGAAACGCGGCTCTATGCGTTACAAACGCGAACTTGCTTCAAAGTAGAGATGCAGCTCTCACTGGGAATAGAGGTGCATCTCTTTTGTTTTGCCAAGACACAGGCCAGAGAATACTGAAAAGACGCGGTCTTCAAAGTGGAGACGCAACTCTCACTTTGTTGAAGTGACACGGACTTTGAGGAGGAGACGCTGGCCTCTCTTTGCTGAAAAGACGCGACTCTGTTAAACGTGAAACTCGTATTCTGGGTGCATTACCACATGTCTGGATGAGCTTGAAGAGACGTTGTTCTCTTAAAACGCGAGGTCCGCGTTCTGGGCGCATTGCCATGCGTTCTGCGACGATTGGTCTCGAGATTCGGGCCACGTATCTTGGCCAATTACTGTGTATACAAAAAGATAGAAGTCTCTCAAGAGTCATCATTAGACTCTTTTCTTCTCCGTTGAACTCTGCGTCCAGAGTTTTAAGAACTTAAGAAAAGCTTCAAGCATTTTCTTCCTTTATTCATCTTCTCCAAAGAATTCACTATCAAGATGGCCCCAAATATCAAGCCTGTGGCTTCATCCTCGAGCGCTGCCGCTCCAGAGGTTCAAATGGGAGGTTCCTCTATGCAGAAAGCCCCCATTTCAGGTAATAAGACTATTCGAATTGGTTTCCACCATTAAGAAACTTGAAGAGTTATCTTAACTCTTAAGCTTCTTCTGAGTTGAACAGCCAGCGTGAGACTCACTCTTGTATTTGATTTTCAGATGCGTATCTTGCACTGGTAGGCAAGATGCGGGTTTGATGACCTCCGCGTCTTCACTTCATCAGCTTGGGTCTATGTCTGCTTGTTGAACGCGGGCTTCATTGAGCCTTGCATTTGATCCCAACACTTAGAGAATTTTCTAAGTGAGGGAGTTCAGACGTGGACTTCATGTGAGCCTCACGTCTCTGAGGTTTGACGTGGGTTTCACTGAGTCTCGCGTCTAATTCAACACTTAGAGAAATTTTTAAGTTGTGGTTTTTCAAACGAGGACTTCATGTGAGTCTCGTATCTCTGAGCTTTAGACGCGGGTTTCATTTAGTTCCGTGTCTCAGTCATTAGACGTAGTTTTGAGGTGAACCTTGCGTCTGAGCTTCAACACTTAGACAATTTTCAGGTTGTTGACTATTGTGTTGTCCTTTTTGCAGTAAAATACTCCTCGAATCCTCTGTCTAAAAAGTGTCACTTTGGGCATATAGGTGGAGCTGATCCTAACCTTACGTTCGCGCTTGAAAAGGCTGCTCCAGTTTTGCTCTGAAATCAAGGGAGCATCGAGACAGGCTCAACAACCCTAGTATGCTGACCTTTCGGGAGATCCTGACCAATGGGCAGTTTGAATCTGACACCCGTATCGCACTGAAGAAATCTAACTTCTTTTTCGGCGATGTCATTACTGAAGATGACAGGATCATGTATGACGGAGACTACAAATGGCTTTGCCAACTCAGGGATAGGAGGTTCTTTCTTTCCAACAAGGAGAGGATGTACCCCTTGGTGTATTTGCAACACATGTCGGTACGCCACGCAATAGAGTGGGACCTCTCTAAGTCTATCACTGGCGTGTCCCTTGGCAAATTAGGTGCTAATGAAGCTTACGCTACTGATCACGGGAGAGATGTATATGGGCTACATCCCGGACTAGTCAGGACTGAGTACCCAATAGGGGAGAGCCCTCAATTAGCCGCCACCTTCATCAATCAATTCCTGAAGATGAGGGGTAACTTTCCCACTGATTTTCGTCCGCTTGGGTGGGTCCACTCTTCGGATAAGTCATGGTGGGGCAAGATGGTGGGCTTTGTTCTCACAGAGCTCAAGGACTTGTTGAAGCAGACGGGATTGTACCAGGCTGTTAGGGCCATTCAGTATGGTATCCCGCAGAGTTCTCACCACTTTTACGGGGTCTTGGAGCGTTACAATTCCTTAATGGGCACATTCTTCACCCCGGTTGGAAAGATAGGGCTTGCTCTCCATGAGTTGTATGAGGTTTCAGGGCTAGTGATTGGAGATGCTCCGTATGAAGAGTATATCCCAACTACCGAGGAGCTTCGCTTACTGAAGACAGAGGATTCTCAGGTGTACGAGACTTACTGGAAAGTGTTATGCCACTTCCATATATGTGGGCAAACGACTAGTTGGAGGAACAAGTGTGTTAAGCAGATGTCCTGGGCGAGCTAACTTTTCAATGACATAAATGATAAGTCTAACCCAGTGACCCGTCTGGCTCCTAGCACTGATGAAGAGATTGCTGAGAGCATCAGTGCCTCCACAAGCTCGTACACGACAGAATCTAACGAGGATACTTTCAAGCCTGACATGGTCTTTGAAAGCTTTCACCATCAAGCCACGATCTCGATATCTTATCGGGCTCTATTGGCGGGCTTTCTCATGTTATGGCTGAAGCGTTGCGTGGTACCGACGCTGCTACAAAAAGTGATTGTCGCTGATGTTAGGGCAGAAGAAAACAAGCCTAAACCTGAAAAGTCGACAAGGCGCACGCCAGAAGTATCTTTCCAAGGTAAAAGGAATGACACACTGACGACAGAGACAAAGTCTCCCTCTAAGCCCCAACCAGATAGAGGGAGTAGCTCTTCAAGTCAGTTACGTGCCAACAAGCAGTACTCTTTCAAGGACGGGCATATTGATTTATTGTTCAAGTTACTCAACAAGAGCAACAGACTGAAGCTTCCTGAAGTTAGACGTCCTGAAAAGGTCAGCAAGACCGATAACCCCAACTTCTACTTGTACCACATGATGCTGGGGCACCCTATCAAGAGTTGTTATGTCTTCAAAGACATTCTTCAAGCTTTGATTGATGCAGAGGTGCTCAAGCTTTACCCGGAGTAGAAGAAAGTGACAGTAAATATGACGTTATTTCTTCAGTTCGAAGTTCAGCCTCCAACGCCGGCCGGAGTAGTTCCTATCTCAAAATAGGAATTAAGGGTACTCAATATAGATCCACACCACCAGTAGGAGAAAGGTCTCGTGCCTATTCCTACTCCTCAAGGAGAGATCATGTGCGTTCATCTCGACCTCGTGGAAGGCCAACAAGTGGACTACTGTTACCAACAGGAAGTCCAGGGGCAAAGCAAAAGCTTCGCCTTGCAATGTGATGTGTGTTTCCTCCCAGGAAGCAAAAACCGATGTCCCCTCGTTAACTAATTCGGAGAAGGAGACAATCGTCCTTGCTGTAGAACCGAATGTATCGCTCGTAGCAGGAACCCACTCGGATCAGTTATACTTGAAAAAATATGAGGAAATGGTGACAAATCCGCCTAAACCCACCCCAGAGCCAACCAAGCAATCCACGAAGCAACCCATGGAGAAGCAAAAGGAGCTTCAGTACTCCAAGGCCCTTAAGAAGGACAAAGTGAAAGGATCTTCAGCACCTTACCACTTTGATGTCTTAGCTCAACTGGCCAATATCCCGACCAGGATCACCCTTTATGAGCTCTTGAGACTGTCAAAGTCAATAAGAGAAGCTTCAGTTGATGCTGAGGTCTTCATGGCCCAGATTCTGGCTGAACCACAGGAGGAAGATGAAGAAGACTGTCTCCACGCCTCTTAACATGCCCCCTGCATAGCCTTCATGCTAGAAGACATGCAGGTTAAGGAAAAACATGATAGACCTCTGTACTTCACAGCGTATATTAAATCGTCTGAAGTGAGCTGCATTCAGGTGGATTCAGGATCCGCATTGAGCATCATATCCCGCAGGGTCATGCAGCACTTGGGAACCCCCACTCACCAATTGAGTGCCACTCAGACTACCATTTACAGTTTCAACACCAATGGTACGCACCTGATGGGAAAGATTAAACGAAAATGTCAGATCGAGGACCTAAGATCTGAGGTGACGTGCTATGTTATCGACGCTGACACTTCATATAATTTACTGCTGGGACGACCATGGATGCATCGTAACTCCGTCATCCTCTACTCTCCACTAAGTCATGAAGTATATTGACGGAGATGGAAAATTCTGAATGTTGATTGCAGAATTGCATCCATTCAATGGGGTAGAGAACTACTTCACAGACTCCTTCCTATACCAGGATTCTCTGGAGACAGATGAGAATACCCAGCCAGAGGAACTAGACTCTGGTAATAAAGCTAATGTCGAGCTAGAGGCAGAAGAAGAATGTCTTTGGGAGCTAAATCCACTTGTAACGAGCATTAATGAGCTCGATGTCAATAACACCGTCAATGATGTAGGCGAGTGGTATATTAATGAAGAGTTATATTTGGCTTACTTTTTTGTGTTTACTTCTGATTTCGTGCCATCAGATACCGATGTAGGTAATAACCCCTGGTCGACAGTAGATGCCCTAACATCATTGCATGTATCGGTGAGATCATCTCTCATGGTATATCAAAGTGTCGGTAATGCGCAAGAATCTTTCTTCGAGGTCCCAGCAAGATGCAAAGGCCAAAAACTGATCCTTTTCGGAAGAGTTGAGTCCAAACCAACGACTTGTGAAGACTTAGAAAGCGAGACTAAACTTCCTCAATTCTCTCATTACGAGTCAAATGGAAGCAATTCAGTCAGAAGTCAAGAAGCTTATAGACTCTAATTTCATCAGGGAAGAACAACACCCTAATTGGTAACCAATATCGTCCTCGTTACCAAAGAATGGGAAAATCTTAGTTTGCATTGATTTCCGTGATCTAAATGAGGCGTGTCCTAAATATGAGTTTTCTCTTCCAATCAGAGATGTCATTATCGACAACACGTGTGTGTCCGAACAAATGTCTTTCATGGATAGATTCTCGGGATACAATCAAATTAAGATATACCCTGACGATGAGAAGCATACATCTTTCAGGACACAATTAGGGGTGTATTGCTATACTGTCATACCCTTCGGATTGAAGAATACGGGCGATATACCAGAGAGCTATGAATGCAATTTTTCACGAGCATATACACAAAATAGTGGAATGCTACGTAGATGATATTACAGTGAAAATCTGTGCAAAAGGCGATCACATAACAGATCTGAAGACAGTATTCGATATCATGTGGGTGAATCAATTGAACATGAGTCCCCCCAAATCCTTCCTGGGGGTAGCCAGCAGTAAATTCCTAGGGTTTGTCGTAACATTCAAAAGAATCCACCTCGACCCAGAGAAAGTCCGCATTGTCCAGGAGATGCAACCTCCAAGGAATCTTAATGAGCTTTGATTGAGTTGGAACCTGCACACAGAAAATAATAGTATAGAAATTAAGATTGAAACGTGCAAGGTACTCAATACTACCGCAATAGCAAGTGGCTATGTGGGTCGTGATCCACAAGAAGGGACTCGCGATGGAAGCTTTTAAGTGAGTTCATTTCTTTTTGAGTTTACAAAAATATATTAGGAATTTCTTCTCAGTTTTAGAAAAAGAAAACAAAAAGGTTAAGCTAGAAGATGTGAAAAGATGATAAAAGAAAAGATGATGTTGTTGTTGTTTTATTTACAAAAGAAAAGAAAAAATAAATAAAGAGGAGAATGTTGGTTTTGGAGTAGAATTCTAAACTAAGAATTAAAAAAAATTAAAATTTCTTACTTACCTCTTACATGCTCATATACTTTGGATCCATCGCTACGACTTACCTAGTCTCTGAAGGCGATCAAGCATGGCGTGTAGGATCTTTCCCGTTCCCGATCTACACTATAAATAAAACAACAAGCTAACTAGCAAAGGAACGGTTATTCATCACCATAGGCTATCAAGGGCACTTGCAATGGTGAAGCAGTCTCGAGGCTATCAGATTCACTTAGATTGCAAACACATCAGAGAAAATCAAACAAAAATAAGAGTAAAGAAGAAAAAGAAACCTTAATTTGATTCAAATAACAATGAAAGAAAAGACTTACTTACACCGGTGTCACCCTCAGCACAAGCTTGCTCTTATTCCTCCATGAAACTCTCCTTTCCTCTCGGTTACATAAATAAAATAAAATTTACATAAAAGAAAAAGAAGAACCTAGATTAAACCTATACAAGAATCTATTCTACTCTCTGCTTCATCGTCCCTTCTGCCTCTGATGTGTGGGTATTTATAGAATAGAAATTGATAAGGAAATGAGTCAAAAGATAGGGAGAGCTGGCTATTTCTGAATTTGAATCTCCCCTTATCTCTAAACTTGATTTGATGTGGATTTTTAATTCTGATCTGCAACTTATTAGCGTGTTGATTGCTGAATATAACTTATCAAATGATAGAATTAAAAATAGTGATCAATGTACGAGTTGTAGCCCTTTAAGTCTTCTTTCTGGATCATCTTGAATCATCAGATTTGAGTTTCAGTAGAGAAAGTTATCATTCAAATACTAAAATGTATCCAGTTTAAATCTGAGTCTAAATTCCTTCATCTCATCCATTGATCTTCTCTCTATCTGTTTCTCCCTTTAGATTTTGAATTTCAGTTTTAGATTTAACGATCTATCTCTTTATCCTCAGTGAAACCGATAAGGTCTTCTTCTAATCTATTTTTTCTTTGAATTTGAATGATATTATCTCATCTGATATACCCGGTCTTCAGATAAGATGGCATTTAGAACCTCTGAATTTGAACCGATCCCCTTTCTTTTGAACTTTTGGATTTAATTGGATAAATCTGTCTATCTCTCTTTTTTCTTCCTTAATTACCCTACACGCCAGTAAACATGAAAATACATTAATAGCAGAATTTTATTTAAATAAAAATGTAGAATTGTGACACATATGATATGAAAACATGCAACGCACGTGTAATCACACCCCCTACTTATCTTTTGGTCGCCTTCAAGCAAAACATCAAAACTAAATCTAAGAATTTATTAGACCACTTTTACAGGTCACGCGATTTCACTGAGCATGTGCAACATGCTGTTAAACCTCTAGGTTACTCCTAGAGGACGAGTTTTGTCTCATGAGGATTTTCAATAGATTGCACTCACAAAATCCATAAAGAAAGAGAAACAAAGAGTTAGTATTTTCAAAAAGCATTTTAAAAGAAAAAATATTTGAAATATTATTGTAAGAGTTCAAGTAATATATAAGTTACAGGGAAACCAATATTTTCATTTCTAAACTTAGTCTCTGTTCAAAAACTTGTTATCAATCAAAGTAAGGAGTCAAATTGTATTTCTCATCTAGTATATTACTTTACCCTAAGTCATATGCACCTTCATGACCGTGAAATTTTGACTAAGGTTCTTTAACTCTAACTCTTATGCGTTATTTATTTAATTTATTTTTTGTGGTATTATTTCTTAGTTTTATTAGGCTTTCTAATCTGCCCATGTAACGAGCCTTTAATCGGTGACTCCCAAACCGGATGGGCTTAGAGCACCAGGAGAGAAAACACCCCAAGGACTTAAAGACTCGAGCAAATAAGACCACAAAACTAAGAATTTTATTATATGGATCACTTTTAGGCGTGAATACTTATGCTTTATGAGGCACAAATACCAAGCTTAATCAGAGGATAAGTACATATATTTTTCTTTTTTTCTTTTTTTAAATAAGTCATAAGAATCTTTGTTTTTGAATCCTAAGTGTGTAAGTGTATAAAACATGCATATTTCATCAAAGTAGAAATCAAGACTAAATTACTTTTTCAAATTTTTTTCCTAATCCTAGAAATCAAACAAATAACTTATTTTGATCAAGTATAAGAAATCCTAATTATGATTCTCCTATTCCTTAAAATTAACTTAATTTCTTACAAAAATATGTCAAAATATTGCTCTCTTTTCAAAAAGTTTCTTTTTTAAGAAAAAAATGTTCATTTTTTTATATTAAATAAAAAACCTATGTTATGTTAAAACCCTCCCTCACATCTATCTCATGTATTGTCCTCAATGTATGAATAAATGCATAGATGCATGAAAAAGAAGAAAGGAAAGAAAAATATTACCTTAAGGTGGTGATTCTGGTGGTGGTCGGATTGGGTCAAGCGTTGCTACCCAATCAAGATAATGTGGTGGTTCACGGAACCCACCTTTATTGACCTCTTTCTATTTACATAATTACAATCCCCAATATAAATAGGACCATTAAAGATTCTATCATGAAACTTATTCCCTTTACATGACCAGTCTTGAAAAATCATCACGGAGTCATCATGATCTATACCTATGTCCAACAAAAGAATATGACTTGGTGGAATGGTTGAGTTGGGCTTAAGAATGATATGTTCAGGAACCAATACTAATTCAGGAAAATTAACTTTTGGTTCGAAAGTCAGTTTTGGTTCAAGAGTTGAGTCCAAATTTAAGAATTAAAATTCACATTCTTTTCCCACCCATAGAATGTGACTATCCAAAATTGGTGATTCAATTTCTAGATCTATGGGTACGGGAATAAATGTTGGCTCAAGGAAATTAGTTCAAATTGGATAAGAATACTGGAGTCAACATAGATTCGAAGATAGGAACTGAATCACAAAGTTGGGAATCAGGTTCACATTCATACTCAAGTTCAATCTCATTAAAAGGAAAACTTTCCAATCGTCAATGGGTTGATATTGGTCAAGTTCAAGGTTTTGTGGTGAAATCGAATCTTGGTCAAAGTCTTCAAGATACCATGATTCTTGGTTTTCATTAATATAGCGTCGGGAATAGTCAAAGATTGGGTAGGGAGAGTTTCTTTATTTCTACACATGTTTTCCCATCAACTAAGTTTTGCTTCTATCATATCGAGTGGATCACTTTGGAATTGAATAATGGATTCTATACTCTTTTCTAAGTTGGAATGTTCTCCTTTTTGTAGGACTTGATAAATAGAGTAAGGATCTTGGATTTGAAATTTTTTATGGGATTTCGAGTCTTCTAAATTTTGAATTCGTCGCTCGAGCGCTTCTAAGGCTTCCATCCTCTTTTCCAGTCAATTGATCCTTCTAATGGTTGTTCGGGAGAAGGAGTGTATGAAGCTGGATGTTGGTAAGGTGGTTGACTATATGACTCGAGGGAGTTGTATCCCCACTGACTCTATGAAGAGTGATAATGATTGTTCCAGTCTTGTTCTTAGTATTAGGACTGGGGCATATATTGAATCGGATAAGACAATCTGGCACATTATGTTGGTTAAAGTTATGATATGTCGGGTTGGTAATATCCGAAAAAGAGGTCGGATGTAACATGGATTACCATTAAAATTGAAAAAATTGTTATTATAAGCTATATCACACAAGAAATGTCAAAAACAAATAAAGAAAAGTAAACAAATAAACAAATAAATAAAAAGAAAAAATCTAACCTAAGTTAGGGTATACCTTAGACCTAGACGACTCTTAACTGGTTAGACTGTCCATTGGGGGTATATTGCCCAATCTGACCACAAGTTAATCGGCCAGGTAGGGGCAAGATTGGTGGAAGGTATCCGTGCTTAAAAGCAACGGAACTAATTAAGTCAAACCACTAGCCTTCAGGATTTCGCCCCTCAGTCCCCAACCTTTGACACCGATTAGGCAAGAGTCAAATTTTAATCAACTTTTCCCTTAGGTCAGTCTCTTATTGAGTCCGAGATGTCCCTAGGGCCAACGTCTACACAGTTTCAGTTAGGCTTGGGTTAGTGAGTGAGGAGATTATTTGTGGGCTAAGGGAGGGTAATGACTTCCCCACCTTATCTTGTTTATAGGACAAGCCCTTAATTCAGTTTAGTGCAGTGTACAAGTATATAAAAAAAGTAACACTCAAGTAATAGTTCATACAAGAATGAACTTTATACTAAATTCTATGCACACATACCTTGGCTCCAGCACTATTCAACAGCAAATAAAAAATGTAACGAAATAGACACGTGCCTAAATGCAAAGTTTAAACCGTTTTTAGCATTTACAATCAACCTTTTACTGTTGAATTAGAAATGTATTTACAGTGAATCAAATAGGGAAATAAATAGCTACAGATATTTAAACTTTGCAATTCAGCCAACCTGCAAAAAATACAAATTAGTAGTTCACTCAGATTGCTACGGGAATGCAGCAAATCTGAGCGCTTCTGGGCTTTGCTTTCTTGAGCAGAGTCCAGAGCCACTTATAAGTTCACTGCAACAAAAATTTTCTTATTGTTAAACCTATATACCAAGAATAGAGAAGAAAGTTAATCAATAAAGTAAACAAAAAAGAGTTAATTACCGTCCCACCCCGGCAACAGCGCCAAAATTTGAATGAGTTGGAACCTACACACAGAAACTAATAGTTTAAAAATTAAGATTAAAACATCCAAGGTACTCAATACTACCACTATAGCAAGTGACTATGCAGGTTGTGATCCACAAGGAGGGACTAGCGATGGAAGCTTTTAGGTAAGTTCGTTTCTTTTGAGTTTACAAAAATATGTTAGAAATTTCTTCTCAGTTTTAGAAAAAAAGAAAACAAAAAGGTTAAGTTAGAAGATGTGAAGAAGATGGTAAAAGAAAAGACAATGATGTTGTTGTTGTTATTTTATTTACAAAAGAAAAGGAAAAATAAAATAAAGAGGAGAATGTTAGTTTTGCAGTAGAAATCTAAAATAAGAATTAAAAGAAAACTAAAAATTCTTACTTACCTCTTTCGTGCTCATATATCTTGGATCCGTCGCTACGACTTACCTAGTCTCTAAAGGCGATCAAGCATGACGTGTAGGATCTTCCCTATTCTCGATATACACTACGAATAAAAGAGCAAGTTAAACTAGTAAAGAAATGGTTGTTCATCACCATAGGCCATCAAGGGCACTTGCAATGGCGAAGCAGTCTCAAGGCTAATAGATTCACTTGGATTGCAAACACATCAGAGAAAATCAAAAATAAGAGCAAAGAAGAAAAAAAAAACCTTGATTTGATTCAAATAACAATGAAAGAAAAGACTTACTTACACTGGTGTCACCCTCAGCACAAGCTTGCTCTTATTCCTCCATGAAACTCTCCTCTCCTCTCAGTTACATAAATAAAATAAAATTTACATAAAAGAAAAAGAAGAACCTAGGTTAAACCTATACAAGAATCTATTCTACTCTCTGCTTCATCGTCCCCTCTGCCTCTAATGTGTGGGGTATTTATAGGATAGAAATGGATAAGGAAATGAGTTGAAAGATAGGGAGAGTTCTGAATTTCAATCCTCCCCTTATCTCCAAACTTGATTTGATGTAGATATTCAATTCTGATCTGAAACTTGTCAGCGTGTTGATTGCTGAATATAACTTATCAAATGATAGAATTAAAAATAGTGATTATTGTACGAGTTGTATCCCTTTAAGTTTTCTTTCTGGATCATCTTGAATCATCATATTTTAGTTTCAATAGAGAAAGTTATGATTCAAATACTAAAATGTATCCAGTCTAAATTGATTCATCTCATTCATTGATCTTCTCTCTATCTGTTTATCCCGTTAGATTTTGAATTTCAGCTTTGGATTTGACGATCTATCTCTTTATCCTCAGTGAAACCGATAGGGTCTTCTTCTAATTCTTTTTTTCTTTAAATTTGAATGATATTTCTCATCTGATATACCTGGTCTTCAGATAAGATGGCATTTAGAACCTCTGAATTTGAATCGATCCCTTTTCTTTTGAACCTTTGAATTTAATTGGATAAATTTGTCTATCTCTCTTTTTTCTTCTTTAATTACCCTACACGCCATTAAACATGAAAATACATTAATAGAAGAATTTTATTTAAATAAAAATGCAGAATTGTGACACATATGATATGAAAACATGCAACGCACGTGTGTGATCACAGCCCCCGACTTATCTTTTGTTCGCCCTCAAGCAAAATATCAAAATTAAACCTAAGAATTTATTAGACCACTTTTGCAGGTCACGCGATTACACTGAGCATGTGCGACAAGCCGTTAAACCTCTAGGTTACCCCTAGAGGACGAGTTTTATCTCATAAGGATTTTCAGTGAATTGCACCCGCAAAATCCATAAAGAAAGAGAAACAAAGAGTTAGTATTTTCAAAAAGCATTTGAAAGAGAAAATATTTGAAGTATTATTGTAAGAGTTCAAGTCATCTATAAGTTACAGGGAAATTAAAATTTTCATTCCTAAACTTAGTCTCTATTAAAAAACTTGTTAACAATCAAAGTAAGGAGTTAAATTATATTTCTCATTTAGTATATTACTTTACCCTAAGTCATATGCACCTTCATGACGGTTAAATTTTGACTAAGGTTCTTTAACTCTAACTCTTATGCCTTATTTATTTATTTTATTTTTGGTGGTATTATTCCTTATTTTTATTAGGCTTTCTAATCTGCCCATGTAACAAGCTTTTAATCAACGACTCCCAAACTGGATGGTTTTAGGGCACCAGGAGAGAAAACACCCCAAGGACTTAAGACTCGAGCAAACAAGACCAGAAAACTAAGGATTTTATTATGGACCACTTTTAGGCGGAATACTCATGCTTTATGGGGCACAAATACCCAGCTTAATCAGAGGATAAGTATATATTTTTTCTTTTTTTCTTTTTTTAAATAAAGCATAAGAATCTTTGTTTTTGAGCCCTAAGTGTGTAAGTGTATAAAGAATGCATATTTCATCAAGGTAAAAATCAAGACTAAATTACTTTTTCAAATTTTTTTCTAACCCTAGAAATCAAACAAATAATCTTATTTTGATCAAGTATAAGAAATCCTAATTATGATTCTCCTATTTCTTAAAATTAACTTAATTTCTTACAAAAAATATGTCAAGAAAGAAAAATGTTAATTTTTTATTTTAAATAAAAAAACCTATGTTATGTTAAAACCCTCCCCCACATCTATCTCATGCATTATCCTCAATGTATGAATGAATGCATAGATGCATGAAAAGAAGAAAGGAAAGAAAAATATTACCTTAATGTGGTGGCTCCGATGGTGGTCGGATTGGGTCAAGCGTTGCTACCCAATCAAGATAATGTGGTGATTCACGGAACCCACCTTTATTGATCTCTTTTCTATTTACATAATTATAATCCCCAATATGAATATGATCATGAAAGATCCTATCATGAAACTTATTCCCTTTACATGATCAGTCTTGAAAAATCATCACGGAGTCATTATTATTTATTCCTATGTCCAACAAAAGAATGTGACTTGGTGGAACGGTTGACTTGGGCTCAAGAATGATAGGTTCGAGAACCAATACTAACTCAGAAAAATCAACTTTGGGTTCGAGAGTCAGTTTTGATTCAAGAGTTGAGTCTAAATTTAAGAATTGAAATTCACATTCTTTTCCCATCAATGATATGTGACTATTCAAAATTGGTGATTTAATTTCTAGATTTATGAGTACGGGAATAAATGTTAGCACAGAAAATTGATCCAAATTGGGTAAGAATACTGGAGTCAACATAGATTCAAAGATGGAAACTGAATCACAAAGTTTGGGATCAGGTTCACATTCATAATCAAGTTCAATCTCATTAAAATGAAAACTTGCCAATTCGTCAATGGGTTGATATATGTCAAGTTCAAGGTTTTGTGGTGAAATTGAATCTTGGTCAAAGTCTTCAAGATACCATGATTCTTGGTTTTCATCAATATGGCTAGAAGTGTCAAAGATTGGGTAGAGAGAGTTTCCTTATTCCTACGCATGTTTTCCAATCGACTAAGTCTTGCTTCTATCATATCGAGTGGATTACTTTGGAATTAAATAATGGATTCTATACTCTTTTCTAAGTCGATATATTCTTCTTTTTGTAGGACTTGGAAAATGAAGTAAGGTCTTAGATTTGAAAATTTTTATAGGATTTCGAGTCTTCTAGATTTTGAATTCGTCGCTCGAGCTCTTTTAAGGCTTCCATCCTCTTTTTCTAGTCAATTGATTCTTCTAATGGTTGTTCGGGAGAAGTGACACTACTTGGTGGGCCAAACCATACACGTCATATCAAAAGTTAATCCTTTAAGATTGTTCATGACGAAGCCATCGTCACTGAATGGTTGATTGGCAAAATGGACCATCTTGCTCTCCCAATATGAGATACAATTTATGCCACAAAAAGCTGTAAAGGGACAGGCAGTGTCAGACTTCTTAGCTGAGCATTTAGATTCAAGGACGACCAATCTTTATGAAGATCTCCCAGACGAGGTCGCTGAAGTTTAATTGACCTAGACGTCTTTCGATGGACAGGTGTGGCAACTCTTCTTCGACGGCGCATCAAGAGTGGGTCCTCGAGGAAATATCATAGCAGGAGTGGGGTAGTACTTCTCTCCCCCACAGAACTACATAATCCCTCGTGCATTCTTATTAACTGATCCATGTTCCAACAATGTAGCGGAATACAATACTCTCTTGATCGGGATGCAAATCTTCGATGAGATTGGCATTAAAAACCTTGAAGCATACGGTGATTCAAAGCTCATCATTAACTAGGTTCGCGGGGAGTATGAAGTCAGAGATAAAGATTTGGCACCCTATCATAACGCAACTATCCATATGGCAAAGAGGTTTAGAAACTTCTAGATCAATCATGTACCTCGCCAGTATACAGATACACTAGCATCTCTTGCTGCTTCCTTGGCTCTTCCAGCCAGAGCAGCAGAGAAAGTACTTGTCTACAGCCATGACTTGTACTGTCCAAGATTCGCCTTTGAAGATAACCAAAAGCCAACAGGAAACCTTCAAGTCAAAGAAACTCTAGAGACTTCGGCAGGTCCAGAGCTCAGGGATTGGCGATTCTTGTATATCGACTGCGCATTGTACAACATTTTGCTTGATGACCCTAAAGAGGCGGCTGCCATTAAAAGGAAAGCCCCTAAATTCTACTACAACGCGACCACAAGAACACTATATCGCCGATCGTATGATGGAATCCTCCTCTGCTGCCAATCACATAAAGAGCACAGGAGGCACTCAAAGAGTCTCATGATGGTATATGCGGAGCTCACCAACCTGGTCTAAAACTTAGAGATCGACTCTGAAGACTGGGATATTATTGGCCAAAGATGATCCCTGACGCCATCGCTTATGCTAAGCGATGTTGTACCTGTCAAATCCATGGTGACTTTATTCACTAGGCACCAGGACATCTTTACCCTATAACTTCTTCCTGGCCATTCACAATGTGGGGAATGGACGTGGTTAGTCCTATCAGCCTACCTTCATCCAAAGGACACCGGTTTATCTTAGCATAACCGATTACTTCTCCAAATGGGCTGAAGTAGTCCCCTTGAGGAAGGTAAAGACATTTGACGTGATCAAGTTCATTAAACATCACGTGGTCTACCGCTTTGGCGTGCCATGACGGATTGTCCATGATAATGGGCCTCAGTTCATCAGCCAAGCCTTTCAGAGATTCTGCAACAAGTTCAGGATCCAGAGTGTGCCTTCAATAGTATACTATCCAGCCGCTAACGGCCTTGTAGAAGCTTTCAATAAGATCATTGAGAAATTTCTCAAGAAATTCGTCTTGAAAAGCCAACGCGACTGGGATGATAAGTTAGGTGAATGTTTATGGGCTTATCGTACAACAGTGAGAACGATGAAACTTACACTGTTCTCTTTGGTATACGGGTGTGAGGTCGTACTCCCACTAGAAATCCAATCCCATCTCTACGCGTTGCCTTGACAACGGAGATGACAAATGAGGAGAAGCATCGACTGTGACTCCAAGATCTGGAAGCTTTGGACGATAAAGCCTACAAGCTCAACAGCAAATCGAGTCCTATCAAGATCGAAATACCAGAGCCTTCAATAAGAAATTCAAGGAGCGAAATTTCAGGAAAGGTGACCTTGTCTTAGCTGTCAGAAAACCCATGGTGATGACGCATATGACTAAAGGGAAATTCCAGCTCAAATGGGAAGGACCATTTGTAGTAAAGTCAGTCTACTCGAATGGAGCATACTACCTTATAACCTCAGACGGCGATACGCTCATGATACCGATCAATGGCAGATTCTTGAAGAAGTACTATCCTTAACAGGATTCTTCTCATGATCAGGTTAACATTACACCTCTGATCAAAAACTTTCAGATCCAAGATGTTTGAAAGAGCGCCAAAGAAAAGCTTCTTTCTTCAATGGATCATATTATGGTCGATCATTGTCGAGCCGACCGAACACTGGTTAATCATGATGCATGATGTAAACATCGAAGAAGAAACAAAGTGTGAAACTTCAATTTTAGCCTTGTTACTTTTCTCTAGTTTATCTATGAACATCCAACGCCTCTGATGGCTAAGGATAGAGGAAAATGTTGGCTTTTAAGTCCAACATAAGTCCTCGACAACTCATCATGCTGAGGGGAATAGCATGACTAGCCCAACTCAAACAGTAGTTGGTAAAGGCATACCAAATCCGTTGACAGCTGAGGGTTTGCTAAAAGTCCTAAGAGACTTGGTCTCATCTTTCCCTCCAAAATCTCTTATCAATTCCCTCCCACGGAATGGTAGGACCACAAAAATACCTATGTCTATTTCCCCAGTGAAATAAGATAGACTTGTCACGTTAACAGTAAACCTCTAACAAACTATTTTCTTTAAATCCCCAATAGGATTCGTCAAGTTAATATTACACCTCCGACAGTTTATTCTATTTCTCTTCCAAAATCTCATACCAATTTTCTCTCACGGGATAGTAGGACTACCAAAATACCTGTGTCTATTTCCCCAGTGAAATAAGCACAGACTTGTCACGTTAATAGTAAACCTTTGACAAGCCATTTTTCTAAATCCCCAGTGGAGTCAGTCAAGTTAACATTAAACCTCTGACGATAAAGTTTCACTAAATACCCACTCAAAATCTCTCCGTTGTTATGTTAATATTACACCTCTAATGGCAAACCTCTCATGCCCCTAGAAAATCAATGTTTGTCACGTTAATATTACACCTCTGACAATTCATTCTATTTTTCACCAAAAAGCCCTACCAATTCCCTCACATGGAGTGGTAGGTCCACAAACTCAATCAATGTTATGTTGACACTATACCTCTAACAGTGAAAAGTTTCAATACTCCCCAGTGAGTACGAACTTTCACTTGTCACTCCCTTACATGGAGTCACAAGTCTTCAAAATTATCAAGTTAACACTACACCTCTGCCATTCCAAACTTCACTTGTCAATTCTCCTCAATAGAATGGCAGGTCCTCAAAATTGCTCATATTGCAAGTCAGCTCTTGTTGTCATGTTAACACTATACCTCTAACAAACTACTGTTAAGTTTAATACTACACCTGTAACAGTAATCAAGTTCCTGCTAAGTTCAACATTAAACCTCTGACAGTCACTTTCCTCAGACTTCCATATCAAAACTGAGATGAGCGATGCTAAGTTTAACATCATACCTCTAGCATCCAGTTCATTGTCACGTTAACATTACATTTATGACAATGACTTTCCTTCGAACTTTCGTATCGAAGTCGAGATGACCAATGCTAAGTTTAAAATTACACCTCTAGCATTACCTCTACTGTTAAGTTCAACACTACACTTATGATAGTGGTATTTTCATTTTCCCAAACAAAACTGAAATTCCTATGGAGATAAGTTAACATTACACCTCTAGCTCACTTCCTTATCAAGTTAATATCATACCTCTAACAAGATTCAATCCAATCCGTTAAATTAATATCACACCTCTGACGGTAAAGAAATTCTTAGATCTCCGATGGGTTTAGTCTTACTTGTTATTCTCGTCAATAGAATGGCAAGTCCACTTAAAATCACTGTTAGGTTAATATCACACCTTTAACAGTGTTCTCATCAATCCCCAGCTGAGTCTTAATTATATTAATACTAAACCTCTGATGAAGACTCAATCACAATCCTCCGCAGAGTGAAAACTTCACTTGTCATTCTCATCCATAGATTGGTAAGTCCATAAAACCTATTCCACTCCTATCAAGTTTATATCACACTTCTAACAGTAACCTTTTTAAATTTCTTAAATGAAATTTTCCAATTTTGACTTGCTAAATTAAAATGTTACACTTCTAGCAAATAAAAGATTATCACTTTTACTTGTCTGATTTTCAATGCAAAAAGGAAGTCAAGACAGATAAGAAGGCAGGAAAAAGTGTCACTTTTATTGATATTCAAAAATATTAAAGTGATACAAAACGCTCTCTTTTCTAGTAAGATTGAGTGTTACAATAAAGGAGTACAAAGAAGTTCCTCTTGTTCAGCGAAAGGTTGCACTCACTCCTTAAAACATTGAAGATGTACAAAGTTCGTCTTCTTACTGTGGCCGGGAACAACATGATCAACTTTCTCTCTTCTTGAGAACCATGGTGTTTTCTAAAGTCGAAATGCAAGGGAGCACTCGGACTCAACCTGACCAACTGGTGCGAAGGTCTTCACAAGACCGTAATCCTTCATTTAATGGGAAGCTCCACCACCAGAAAGTCATCTAATGAGCATGGGTTTTTCGTTGATGTCGCTTCTTTGAATAAGATTGGTGAAGAGAAGATCCGAGGCCTTACTGGTGATGTCCTCTTTCCCGTGACCTTCAAATGCGCCATGCTCATTGTGATTAGGAAGGATCCAAGATATTACTGGTGCATCATGTCCAATAATGTCTTGATATGTATCGAGAACCACGCGAATCTTCCTTGCCCTTGGACAGAAGTTCTAACTTCTTAAGTGGTTACCAATCAAACAAGCTGGTTGTTTCATGCCTCCTTCAATGAACGCAGCAAAGACACTGAAACCAGCACCATCGATACGGCCAAGACCTGCAAAAGGCAGTCAAGAACTCTAGACGAGAGTCTTATACATGGATCTCGCGTTTAAAAGCTTCAAAATGCAGAGTTCACCACGCTCTGCAAAGGCAGGAAATATGAATCCAAAGGCACAGACGCGGGTCTAAAGTCAAGAACTCCAGACGCGAGTCTTATACGCGAATCTCGCGTTTAAAGGCTTCAAAACGCAGAGTTCACCATGCTCGCATCTGAAGAACTTGAGAGTTAGAAGTCAACAGGCTCATCTTTCATCAATTAATGTGAGGATCGCGTTTGCAGAGCATGGACGCATGGATCTCAAGTTGACTGTCTAAACTTTAAGAGAGAGGTTTTTCAGAAGTTTCAGGAAGAGATCAAGAGACAAAGTCTCTTCATAACCGGTGATGATAGAGCTTCAAGGAAACAGAGCCTTATCATGGCAAAGGCCATTTCCTACCTAAAGAAAAGTTCTCGAGGTTGGACATCATCCGTCAAGACACGGCCATGAAAGCACCTAAAGAGATGCTTTTTTATTTTGAAATCACTTCACAGTGATAATTTTCGAAGAAGATTGCAAGAAAGTATCAAAGCTTTAGGTTCTTTTAAAGAACTCAGAAAGTATTTAGAGCACATGCCCTTGAAGGAAAACAGTTAAGATGGAGTTCTTTAAAGCATATGCCCGCGAAGAAAAATAGTCAAGATGGATGACTGTTTAGAGCTCGCTAATGGCCATTAATTACGGTATAAAAATCAAAGTTGTTCTTAAAAGCCAATTAATGGACTTAATTCGCTACGCAAATATCAAATCAAGTCTGGGTGAGACACGTGGATTTTTGCTCTGGGAAGTCCCAACGACACGCGTCCCCAACCATCAACGCTGACTTTGCCTCAAAAGATCAAGCGAGGTCTTCTGGTCTCTATAAGCTGCGTGCGACGCTTCAAGGGCCACTTTTTGAAGTCTGTGTCCCTTCGCAAACCAAATGCTGTGTTTTCTCAACAGAATGAAGACTGCGTCTTTAACAATCCAAGGTCGCGTCTGAAAGTCCGCATCCTTCTATGAACCGAGGGCTGAGTCGCCTCCAGCAAGTTGAAGAGCTCAGGGTCGCGTCTCTCCTCAATCCAGGGCCGCGACCTCCAAGTGAATTAAAATTGTGTCTCTCGAACAATCAGAGTCGCATCTCTCAACAATTGAGAGTCGCATCATCTAAGTAAATCAGAGTTGCGTCCTCTCAAATTCAGAGTCACGTTCTCTAAATAAATCAGAGCTGCATCCTCTTAACAAATCAGAGTCGCGTCTCTCAATAATCCAGAGTTGTGTCCTCCAAACAATTCAGAGTCGCGTCTCTCAATAACTCAAAGTCATGTCTCCCTTACAATTCAGGGCCGCGTCTAATCAACAAACTCAGTGCTGATTGAGTTTCTTCTCTGCAACTCATAGCCGCCTCTCAGCAAATGGCTAAGGACTGCGTCTCCACATTGATCAAGAGCCGCATCTATGAGAGCTGCACTCTCCTACGCAACAAAGAGTCCATCTGGTTCTCAAACACTAAGAAGGAATAAAGATGAGGCAAAAATTAATAACTTTTATTATTTATATCAAAATGATAAAAGTGATACAAGCACACTCTTATTTAATAAGTGGAGTGTTACAAAAAGAAAGGGAGATACAAAAGGAGGAGGGCTAATCCTGCTCAGCCAAAGAATAAATCTGGTCCCGGAGGCGTTGCATCCCACGCTGGCGTGCCTTCTCAACCTCTACCCAAGTTTGAACCCTCAATTCTTCATCTGATAAGAATTTCTTTGTAGCCAACTGTACTTGAAGAGATTTCAACTTAGAAGAACGGGCAGTAAGATCTTCTTGGATCGGCTTCTTGGCAGCTTCTAGCTCCTCCAGCTTTTTTCTGCCAGCAGCAAGCTTCTGCTCATTTACTTGAATCAAGGCTTACATCTTGGCAATAGCTGCCCGAGCAGTGTTATGACTTGCTCTGCATTTTTGGTAATGACCTCGGTTTCTCTAGAGTCATCAACCAATCTTTGGTAGTTGGCTTGGAAGTCATTGAGATGACGGGCCTCCTTAGCCATCTGTTCCTCCATCTCTATCCGCTCGCATTCTTGAGCAGTGAGAAGCTTATTCAACATCAGTCGAGCCTCGTTCACCGGACTAGCCTTCTCCAGGGTCCTTAGTTCCTTCAAGTATATCCCCAGTTGTTAGACTAGCGTCAGAATGCCCTAGCTTGCTCTGAGCTTTCAGTATGACGGATGTTCTCAATCTGTGTTTCAAGAAGCATTCAGGCAAACTCGAAGAAACTTCTCCCAAAAAGAACCAATTCGATGCAGGACCTCATGGAGGTGAAGAATTGTTGTACCATCTGATGAGCCAATTCTTCCATGATGTCCACGGCTGGAGCCAGCTCTGTTGGTACACTTCCGGACCCCCTTTCTATGATTGTGTGTACAAAGCCTGTAGAGGCGGGAGCCATCTCACTTGGTGCAGAGACGAGATGAACAACGGGTTCTGTCAACGCCGAGGTCGTGACTGGCACCTCCGAGACTGTTACTGTGGTAGCTTCTGAAGCAACAGCCGTAGCGACAAACTCCACAGTACTTGGTTCAGCTGTGGAAGTTTGAAGTGCAATGTCTTCTGCACCAGTGCTTGCCACGGGCTCTTCCACTTGAGCCAACCCGGTGCTCTCTGCAATCATAATATCGATGTTAGAATTAACAATGAGAATGGGAGTATATGGAGAATCCTTATTCCCTTACCAAGCTGAGGATTCGAAGACTGTAGATCATTTGGCAAGCTGATCTGACATGAGGGTTCCCCAATCATGATGGTTATACCCTCAGGGATCATCACAGTAGCAAGAACTTCAAGGCCCTCCGACTGGGCCAGTTCCTTGATCATCTCGTCAATATGGGAGGAGGTCGTAGCCTCAACACCGGTAGCCACACCTGTAGAAGAGATTCAAATGAAGTGTTAAAACATTTGCCCAACTCAACGGGAAAATAATTAAGAGGGATAGAAGAAATACCCTCGGTAGTGGTGACCTCTTCCGATGGCGAAACCATTGCAGGAACATCCATCTGCATTTCTTCCTCAGAAATGTATGAAAACTTGCTGGTGTCAGGAAGAGCAGGCTCGTTGCCAAAGTCAACTTTGTCTCCTGAGCAGGCACTATGCTCTTCAAACGATGAAAAGGACACCTGAACCAAAGAGTCCTCAGTGATTAGAGCTTTGCCACTGAGAACCCCAGTGGTGGGGCTAGGCTTCACAACCCGAGAAGTAGGCATCAAAATATTGGGAGACCCCGGTTGTTGTGCCTTCATCCCTCTTTCTTGGGCCAAAGAAGCTGCCGGCCGAATTGAAATTCCCAGTTTAGATAGAATTTCAACTTCGGTCCTCACGTCACTTCTTCAGGCCGTTCTGCAACCACAGTCCCTTCGGCTACGATGGACTGGCCTGCAGACTCTGCCTCAGCTAAGACTGCAGGGCCCCTACTGCGCAAACCTCGGGGACGAAGAGCCGAGACTGCCTCCTCTTCTTCTTTCTCCTCCTCCTGCTCCTCAGTACCAGGAGGAATTATTTCAGGCATCTGGGCTGAAACTGCAGCCTCAGATCCTTTTCTTACCTTCTTCGAGCTGGGCTCGCCTTGGGAAGCAGAGGCTCGAGGACGCTTGGGCACAGCATGCCGAGTCCTCCGAATTGGGGTGTTCCTCTGCAGCTCCTGCTCCAGACCCCGATCGTGAAGCTACCTCTATTCTTCCAGTCTCTTTTCTATCTTCCTTTTTGGCCTCCCTCTCGACTTCCTGGTACTCGCTCATCCCTCGCATGCGGCTCTTGGAACCCACTTGACTTATATGATACCTTAATACTCTTGATACAAAAAGTATTCATTCAAAGTCGGGTACCCTACTAGTGTTGAAGTACCATGTGCAAAAGTCGAGGCTTATATAGCAATTAGGCGTCTTGTGAGGTAGGCTGAAGATGGCCCCTATCCCCCGGCAACACTATAATACCACGCCCGGACTCCTTCAAATAGGTTGCTGCTAAAACGAAGGTCAATGTTGAGGTTGCCAACATATAATTGATCGTAACTAAACTGCCTAGCAAAACGGCTGGGCATGTTAGGCTCGATCGTGCATGAATCACCTTACTGAAAGACCAAGTATCTGGGTCGGATGTTGATGAGCCACCAGAAACTTTAGATGGTAGCCGCGTGAACTCATCGGGCCTGCAAGGTTGCAAACTTGTCCCCCGGGAAGCATCGGTCGAGCTGATAGTTCGAGATAGTTAGAATAACTTTCTGAATATAGTACATATAATATTGCGACCAGCTCGAACTCTCCATCCTCTGCACAAAATGGACAAAGCCCTCTAAGGGAGACACCACCGTCATCAGCGACAGGCAATGCATGACGTACCAGCCATCAAGTACGTGTAAGAAAGCTCGACTCTGGGATTAGGAATCCTCACTTTCGGCCTCCCCTCTGAGTCCACCACTTGCCTGCCCTGGGAGTCTACAACAGCCTCCACTTGACACAGGATTTTTGTCAATGCCCGTAAGCCACTCTGGATACCGGTTACCATTGCTTGAAGAAAAGATATGGACTACTCGTGCGCTAACAGAACTGTCGGGCACACCACATAGGCGACAATCACTTCGTGCGGTAGCGTCGGTACCATGCATCGCTTCTGCCACAACATGAGGAAGCCCGCCAATAGAGCCCGGTCAGATAACCGGATCCTGGCTTGATGGTGAAAGCTTTCAAAGAGCATGTCAGGCTTGAAAGTATTCTCATTAGATTACGTCGTGTACGAGCTTGTGGAGGCATTGATCCTCTTGGTAATCTCTTCATCGGTACTAGGAGCCAGACGGGTCACTGGGTTAGACTTATCATTTATGTCATTGAAAAGGTAGCTCGCCTAGGACATCTGCTTAATGCCCCTGTTCCTCCAGCTAGTCGTTTGCCCATAGATGTGGAAGTGGCATAACACTTTCCAGTAAGTCTCGTACACCTGAGAATCCTCCTTCTTCAGTAAGTGAAGCTCCTCGGTAGTCGGGACATTCTCTTCATATGGAGCATCTCCAATCACTAGCCCCAAACCACGTACAACTTATGGAGGGCGAGACCCATCTCTCCAACTGGGTGAAGATCGTGCCCGTTAGGGATTGTAATGCTCAAAGACACCGTAAAAGTGGTGGGAGCTCTACGGGATGCAATACTGAACGGCCCTAACAGCCTGATATAATCCCGCCTGCTTTAACAAATCCTTGAGATCTGTGAGAACAAAGCCACCATCTTGACCCACCATTGCTTGTCCAAAGAGTGGACCCACCCGAGCAGACAAAAATCAGTGTGAAAGTCACCCCTCACCTTCAGGAATTGATTGATGAAGGTGGCGACTAATTAAGGGGTCTCCCATGTCGGGTACTCAGCCCTAACCAGTCAGGGATGTAGCCCATATACATCTCTCCTGTGACCGACAGCGTAAGCTTAATTCGCGCCCAATTTGACGAGGGACACTCCGGAGATAGACTTAGAGAGGTCTCACTCTATTACGCGGCATACCGACATGTGTTGCAGATACGCCAAGGGGTACATCCTCTCCATGTTGGGAAAAAAGAACCTCATACCCCCGATTTGGCAGAGCCATTTATAGTCCCTTTTATACAAGATCATGTCGTCTTTGTGGGAACTTGTTTTGATGAAGACTTTTTGTGAAGCATTTCATTTGGAGCTCTAACACACGACGAATCAAGAGTTCTACATGATCAAGTCTGCCCAAAGAGAGTTGATGTGATGTGTTTTGTAAATATAAATAGCATGTCAAAAGCCTTGACACACACACACATTTCATTATTGTCTAGTCGACTTATAAATCCTTATAGTTGACTAACCCTTGGAGTAGTCGACTAACCCAAACCCCCTAGTCGACTAATCCTGTGTCCAAAAGAAACCCAACTCTCTGTTTGTGCATTAGTCGACTTGACAGTCAATACTAGTCGACTAATAGCATTTGTAGTCGACTAATCCCTTGCCCCTAGTCGACTAATAGCTGGTCCAGTCGACTTGAAATTAGTTGCAGTCGACTTGATTCAGTTAAACAGAAAACTGTCACTCAAACGTATCTTGACCTAGTCGACTTATAGTCAAACCTAGTCGACTAATAGTAGGAAATTTGCCTTGTATAGTCGACTAACTCAAAAGGCAAGTCGACTATAGGCAGTTTCTGACTGTTGGACGGTTTCTATTATCTGGTCTTTTGTGCAACGTTTTCCAATGTTTCAAACATTCGAATTGCATCTATAACTATCCTAACTTACCCTAGTCTTCAGCTATATAAAGGGTAGTTAAACCAAAGGCCAAATAGTAATCCAAATCTTCAGTTTTCTAAGATCAAAAATTATGCCTATCCTGAAAACTGATTCCAACTTCTGTTCTTCACCAAAATTCAATTCCTTTGTGAAGTTCTCTGAAGTTTCTCCTATACTAGACCTTGTCCACGTTCATACACAATACCAAGGCTTATAGGAAAGTGTTGTAATACTCAAAGCAATCATTGTACACGGGTGGCTTCTTGGTGTAGAGGCAGTTGTACAAGGTGAAGTTTGTTCTCTTGGTGGAAGAGAAGGTGTTCTCTTGGTGGAAGAGAAGGTGTACACATTTGGCAAAGGGGATTTGTCAAGTGGTGTGCATGGTTGTGATTTTGGGTGTACAAAATCAAGGATAAAGGAAAATCTCAAGCGAGTGGCTTGGGGACTGGATGTAGGTCACGAGGATCGAACCAGGATAAATCTCTCGTGTTTGCGTTTGTCTAAACTTTTCTGAGATTTGATTTCCTTTACTGCAAGTTTATTTATTTGTTTAATCCTTCTTTGTTTAGTATTTGTGTTGACTTTGTAGTTTAGATCCATAATTGCCAACAGAGAAAGTTCCGCATTTGGCATCATCTCGGGACCAACAATTGGTATCAGAGCGGGTCTTACATTTGGTACCTAGTCAACAACAAGGATGGCAACGGAGTTTCCTTCGTCACAATTCAAAGAAGGACATTCTACACAACGTCCACCGCTATTTGACGGATCCAACTACAACTATTGGAAGTGTAGAATGAAAATCTACTTGCAATCGCTCAACTACGAACTTTGGAACATCGTAGAAGCATCGTACACAAGCCAACAACCAACTACAACGCTTGGAGTGATGATCAAAAGAAGAATGCGAACCTTGACGCCAAAGCGATGAATACCTTGTTCTGTGCATTAACCAAGAAGAGTTCAACCGTGTGTCAACAGCCACTTCTGCACATCAAATATGGCATACTCTTCAGGTAACACACGAAGGCACAAGTAAAGTTAAAGAGTCTAAAATATCTGTTCTTGTCCACAGGTTTGAATTATTCAAAATGGAGGAGAATGAAACCATATCCGAAATGGTAACAAGATTCACCGACATTACCAATTCCTTAGCATCCCTTGGAAAGGACTACACCCAGTCGAAAGAGTTCGTAAGATCCTTCGTGCACTCACATCAGAATGGGAGAAGAAGACAACCACAATTGAAGAAGCCAATGATCTCTCAACTTTGTCGTTAGAAAACCTAATCGGTAATCTAATGGCATATGAAGTGCAATTGAAAGAAAGAAAGAAGGAGGAACGACAACACCACTCAAAGAAGAAAGAACTCGCCTTCCATGCATCCTCCGACACGGACGATTCAAATGACGATGAAGAGGAGATGGCAATGCTTTCAAAGAAATTCAGGAGATTTTAAAGCAAGGTAAATTCAAATGCTTTAATTGTGATAAACCAGGTCATATGAAGATGGATTGCCCATTGCTCAAGAATAAAGGCAAATACATGAGCAAAAAATTCAGAAAGAAGAAAAACTATGAAGCCTCATGGGAGAACAGTGATTCCTCATCTTCTGACGAAGAAGAATCCACTGAACGTGTCAACCTATGTTACATGGCCATAGAAGATGATGAGGTATCATTTACTGAACTTTCTGATGCATTTCATGAATGTTTAATGATCTAAAGCATGAAAAATTGAAAAATAAAGTTTTATCAAAAGAAAATGAAAAACTTTTAAATGAAAATTCATGTTATGCTTTACAAGTATCTTCTATAAATTCTCAACAAGATGAGTTTGAAAAAGTCATATCATCTTTGAAAAATGATAATGAGAAGTTTATAAAAGAGAACATTTTTCTTAAAAAGAAACTAAGTCTTTGAATAAAAGGATTTCTATTTTAGATAAAGATATTTCAGTTTTCAAAAAGAAATATGAAGATATTTTGTAAAATGTGACTAAGTTCAATAAAGGAAAAAAAATTGAATGATTTATTATCTTTTCAGAAGTTGTCACATAATAATTATAGTATTGGATATATTGAAAATTCTTCATATTGTTGTAATCCATATGCTTCTTTTGTAAAAAGAAAGTCTAAGAAAAATAAGTTTATATGGATTCCTAAGAATTTAAGTATTCATGATAAAATACATATATTGCATCATACATTCATGATATATGTAATTCTTGCAACTATGTGTATACTAACAGGTGGAAACCAAATTCTAAATGGATTTGGACTCCTAAAGGTTAATATGTTCTTTTATGTTTGGTACCATCTAACGTTTATCTTGCAGGTACCATATAGAAAGTTGATAAGAACATATATATATATATATATATATATATATATATATATATATATATATATATATATATATATATATATTTACTGATATATTTGTTGCAAGGGGAGAACAAAGTATTTCTATATTTGTTATAACCCAATTTCTGTAGGGGGAGGAAAATATAACCTATTTTCTGCAGGGGGGGTACTTGTGCACACAAAGCGTCATCATCAAAAAGGGGAGAATGTTGGAACTTGTTTTGATGAAGACTTTTTGTGAGGCATTTCATTTGGAGCTCTAACACACGACGAATCAAGAGTTCTACATGATCAAGTCTGCCCAAAGAGAGTTGATGTGATGTGTTTTGTAAATAAAATAGCATGTCAAAAGCCTTGACACACACACATTTCATTATTGTCTAGTTGACTTATAACTCCTTATAGTCGACTAACCCTTGGAGTAGTCGACTAACCCAAAACCCCTAGTCTACTAATCCTGTGTCCAAAAGAAACCCAACTCTCTGTTTGTGCATTAGTCGACTTGACAGTCAATACTAGTCGACTAATAGCATTTGTAGTCGACTAATCCCTTGCCCCTAGTCGACTAATAGCTGGTCCAGTCGACTTGAAATTAGTTGCAGTCGACTTGATTCAGTTAAACAGAAAACTGTCACTCAAACGTATCTTGACCTAGTCGACTATAGTCAAACCTAGTCGACTAATAGTAGGAAATTTGCCTTGTATAGTCGACTAACTCAAAAGGCAAGTCGACTATAGGCAGTTTCTGACTGTTGAACGATTTCTGTTATCTGGTCTTTTGTGCAACGTTTTCTAACGTTTCAAACATTCGAATTGCATCTATAACTACCCTAACTTACCCTAGTCTTCAGCTATATAAAGGGTAGTTAAACCAAAGGCCAAATACTAATCCAAATCTTCAGTTTTCTAAGATCAAAAATTCTGCCTATCCTGAAAACTGATTCCAACTTCTGTTCTTCACCAAATTCAATTCCTTTGTGAAGTTCTCTGAAGTTTCTCCTATACTAGACCTTGTCCACGTTCATACACAATACCAAGGCTTATAGGAAAGTGTTGTAATATTCAAAGCAATCATTGTACACGGGTGGCTTCTTGGTGTAGAGGCAGTTGTACAAGGTGAAGTTTGTTCTCTTGGTGGAAGAGAAGGTGTACACATTTGGCAAAGGGGATTTGTCAAGTGGTGTGCAAGGTTGTAATTTTGGTGTACAAAATCAAGGATAAAGGAAAATCTCAAGCGGGTGGCTTGGGGACTGGATGTAGGTCACGAGGACCGAACCAGGATAAATCTCTCGTGTTTGCGTTTGTCTAAACTTTTCTGAGATTTGATTTCCTTTACTGCAAGTTTATTTATTTGTTTAATCCTTCTTTGTTTAGTATTTGTGTTGACATTGTAGTTTAGATCCATAATTGCCAACAGAGAAAGTTCCGCATTTGGCATCATCTCGGACCAACAGTCTTCAGTAATGGCATCGTCGAAAAAGAAGTCGTATTTCTTCAGTGTGATACGAGTGTCAGACTCAAACCGCCCATTGGTCATAATCTCCCGCAAGGTCAGCATACTAGGGTTGCTGAGCCTATTTCTACGCTCTCTTGATTTCAGGGCAAACGTTGAGCAACCTCTTGGAGCACGAACTTAAGGTTAGGATCAGCTCCACCTACATGCCCAAAGTGACACTTTTGGGACAGAGAATTCGAGGAGTATCTCACTGCAAAAAGGACAACACAATAGTCAACAACCTGAAAATTGTCTACGTGTTGAAGCTCAGACGCAAGGTTCACCTTAAAACCGCGTCTAATGACTAAGACGCGGAGCTCAGTGAAGCCCGCATCTAAACCTCAGAGATGCAAGGCTCACATAAAATCCGCGTTGAAACTCCACAACTTAGAAATTTCTCTAAGTGTTGAAATCAGACGCAAGACTCAGTGAAACCCGCGTCAAACCTTAGAGACGCGAGGTTCACATGAAGTCCGCGTCTGAACCTCTCAATTAGAAAATTCTCTATGTGTTGGATCAAACATAAGGCTCAACGAAGACCGCTTTCTACAAGAGGACACAAACCCAAGCTAATGAAGTGAAGACGCAGAGGTCGTCAAACCCACGTCTTGTCTACCAGTGCAAGAGTCGCATCTGAAAATCAAACACGGGCGTGAGCCTCGTGTTGGCGGTTCAACTCAGAAGAAGCTTAAGAGTTAAGATAACTCTTCAAGTTCCTTAATGGCGAAAACTGATTCGAATGGTCATATTACTTGAAATGGGGGCCTCTAGCGTAGAAGAACCTCCTATTTGAACCTCTGGAACGGCAACACTCGAGGATGAAGCCACAAGCTCAGTCTTTAGGGCCATCTTGACTGTGAATTCTTTGGAGATGATAAAAAAGGAAGAAAAGGCTTGAAGCTTTTCTTCAGTTCTTAAAACTCTGGACGCAGAGTTCAACGGAGAAGAAAAGAGTCTAATAATGACTCTTGAAAGACTGATGTCTTTTTATAGACACAGTAATTGGCCAAGATACGTGGCCCGTATCTCGAGATCAATCGTCGCCAGACACGTGGCAACGCGCCCAGAACGCGAACCTCGCGTTTTAAGAGAACAACGTCTCTTCAAGCTCAGCCAGACACGGCAATGCACTCAAAACGCGAGTCTCACGTTTAACAGAGTCGCATCTCTTTGCAGCAAAGAGAGGTCCGCATCTGCACCTCGAAGTCTGCGTCACTTCAACAAAGTTTAGAGCTGCGTTTCCACTTCGAAGACCGCATCTCTTCAGTATTCTCTGGCCCGCGTCTTGACAAAACAAGAGAGCTGCGTCTTTGTTCCCAGTGAGAGTTGTGTCTCTACTTTGAAGGAAGTTCACGTTTGTAATGCTCAGAGCCGCATTTCTATATTAAATGAAAAGTGTGTCTTCACTTTGAAAGAAACTCGCACCTTCGCAAAATAACAGAGCCGCGTCTCTTCAACAAAGAGAAGTCCGTGTATCCACCTCGAAGTCTGTGTCACTTCAACAAAGTGAGAGTTGCGTCTCCACTTTGATATTCGCGTCTCTCCAATGAATAAGAGTGGCGTTTCTACTTTAGACGAGGTTCGTGTCTCTAAGGCAACATTATTTTTGCGTCTACAATACATATGCTCAGTCTTTAGTTCTGCAATCAGTTCAATAGTACACTGGCAAAAGTAGATCCCTCGATTCAACAGTACAACAACAACCAGCTCAGAGCACCGAGGAGGTCTTAGACTGCGTATCTAGACACTCACGATAATCATCTCTGGTGGCTTTAAAGAGTTTAATAGTACACTCACGAAGACCTAGATCCAGACAAGATCGAGCTCAAGGTATCTCAGAAGATTGTTAGTCCAGTCTTGAGAGCTTGCTGCCAAAAGAAAAGTCCAAAGTGTTTCGAAACCCGTCCCAGTCAACTCCAGAGTTTTGAAAACTTTGGAGGGGGTTCTGTAGACTGTCTAAAAATTACTGAAGACAAGTCATCAGATAGCAAAGTCCATACTTCAGACGAAAGGCTGACAAAAATCATTGACGCAATGTCAGAATGTGAGGCTCAAAACTCGCATCTCAGCGTCATTGCAAAGCCAAGACGCAGGTCTCGAAGCTCGTGTCTCAGCATCACTGCAAAGCCAAGATGCGGGGCTCGAAGCCCGCGTCTCAGCAGAGCTCGAAGCCTGCGTCTAGCAAAGCTCGAGGCCCGCGTCCAGCAGCATCTCAATGGCTAAATGCAAGGCTCAATGAAGCCCGCATTTCAACTGCAAGTGAGCTCCGCGTCTCAGCTGTAACTTCTCTCATTACCGGGTCAGTTACTACCCACGTAATGAGGGGAGTTAACCCCCATCATGGAGGATTTTTAAAGGACAATTTTACCCCTGAAACCCTTATAAATAGCTCAGTTTGCTATTGAAGAGGGTTCAAAATTTTTCAGCTGAGGAATACTGATAAAGAGTTAAACTCTTCTACCAACTTACTGAGTCTAAAATTTTTGTCCAAGTCTCTTTGAGATTTTATTGGATAGGAGCTGTGCTACTCCATCCGTGATCTAAGGAGAAGATTTCCTGAAGAGCTTGATGTTCACCAGGTTAACGAAAAATAAGATTCACTTTCCACTGCTAGGCAAAGAACTCAGCCTTAAATAAAGGGAAATCCAACCATTCTCTCCTCTTTTGTAATCAGATTATTGATTTGTTGTAATTTTCCTTATAAACAAATAAATAATTTACACGCTCAATCAATTTTTTCCGAGGAAACAAGAGATGACGACTCTGCTGGGGACTACTTTCTCCACTGATGAACAAGTTATGGTGCAAGGTGACGTTACGTTCATGGAAAAAATGGTCGAGTCACTTGTCGTATAATTTGACCAGGCAAGGTATGAAGAGTTCGTCTCTTTAGGCTCCAAGAGCCCTAGGATGGCATGGCAGTACCGCAGGGTCTCCTTGGAGATCCACTCTCAAGTCCCTTCAGAGACTTTCCTAAAGATGGCCAGCACAAACAGCGCCATTTCTGGCCGCATCATGCTCATGGTCCGCGTCAACGTCTCCCACGAGACCCGCGAGGCCAACGTCATTGAAGGCCAATCTCGCCACGCCTCTTCTCTTCCTCAACTCTGGGTTACCGGTGGTTCCCAACAACCCGTGAAGCATAACCGGAATACTGAACGTCAACAAAGGCGACATGCACGTCAACAACAGATGCAAGAAGCTAAAAAAATCATCTATCCAGCAAATACAGGACGTGAGGCTCATGCATGTGTCTCTTCTGAACCGCATCAGACGCGCGAAGTCTGCATCTGGATACCAAAACTTAGAGCTCAAGAGGCTCATTTTTCTGAGGCTTCACCTCTCAGACGCAATGTTCAGCAACATGAGGTCCGCGTCTCTTTTATTAGACACGAGACCCGCGTCTCTACAACAGAATGCGGGACTCATAATGTCTACGTTTCTCAAGTGTCACCAGACAAACGTGACAACCAGCAATGCGAGGCCGCATCTCTTCTCAGCTGAGACACGGACCCGCGTCTCAAAGCCAAAATGCAGGAGCCACGTCTGTTCTATAAAACGTGAGCTCCGCGTCTCTGAACCCTGCACCCCTGAGACGTGCGTCTCAAAGTTACGATGCAAGGTTAACATTTGCTCTCCAATGGCTAGGGTCAGATGGGAACTGAAAAGTCCTCATCCTCAGAGACTCGAGGCTGGTCTCTTCGATCCCCCTCTGATGGATCTAAGGGATTACTTGATAAAGAAGAAGAGTGTTCATCAAATCACTCTACCATGCTGTTGTGAACAACTCATCATAGTGGTGCTCTCTGAATGCCACTGCGGCTCACATGTAAGCAAACAGTCAGTGTTCAAACGGCTGTTATCTACGTCAGTCTCCCGCTCGACCAAAAGGCGTCATTCCCGCACAAGGAAAACTTTCTCTGATACTGAGTACCCTGAAGTTACTGTAAATGTGGTAGGTCCAAGCACTATGCCAAGAAAGACTAAGGGGAAGTAGCCAATATTCAGCTCTGTCTGACACCAAGCTGGAAGGAGTGTACCAACATTCCCACATTTTTTCTAGGAAACGTGGGCTTCGCATTCTGATAAAGAGACGCAGGCCTCGTGTTAAAGATCTAAGATGCGAGTCTCGTGCTGCTCAGAAGAAACGCGGGCTTGAGCCCCGTGTTCTGTATCTGCTGAACAGATGGCTTTTTCAGTTTCTTTCATCTATTGTCGATGTGTATGACTACTTTGTCGACTTTCAGTATTTCGGTTACGCTTTACGAGTTATTGGGGACCCTCGGTAACTTGGAGTTGAGGAACTGGAGAAGAGAGGTACGGCGAGATTGGCCTTCATCATCGTTAGCCTCGCGGGTCTTGTGGGAGACGTTGACGCGGGCTACATGTGATGTTGCAGCCACTTCTGCCTGCTAACGACGAATGTGACGCCTTCGCTGTCTCTCGGCATTCTGATTGAGTTGCAGAGGTAATTGGGAACCCCCGGCGTCTGAAACTAGCAGTGCCTTGATAATAAGATGGCGGGGAGATTGGTCTCTATTGCTATCTTGACCATGGGTCAGGGCGCGGGTCTCTGAAGAGACGTTGGGGCTGACCACGTTGTCTCCACGGGAGACTCCTGAAGCTTTGACGAAGTTTAACTTCTCTTAGTCGAATTTGATCACAAGCGATACGACCGTGGATCCAAGGATCTTGACGTCGGCTTGCGCCACCACTTTCTCGTCAGTTGAGAAAAGATCACAATCCCCAGCGGAGTCACCATCTCTTATTTCCTCGGGAAAAATTGATTAAGCATGTAAATTCTTTATATGATTGTAAAGAAAATTACAACAGATCAATAATCTGATTACAAAAGAGGGGAGAATGGTTGGATCTCCCCTTTATTTAACGCTGGGTTCTTTGCGTAGCGATGGAGAGTGAATCTTGTTTTCTGTTGACCGGGTGAACGTCAAGTGTTGGTCCCGAGATGATGCCAAGTGTGGATCTAAAATACAATGTCAACACTCACACAAGAATATTAGTGTTAAAGAAATAAAGCACTTGCAATAAGGAAAATAAATCACAAAAAAATTAAGCAAACGCAAACAAGAGTGATTTATCCTGGTTCGGTCCTCGTGACCTACATCCAGTCCCCAAGCCACCCGCTTGAGATTTTCCTTTATCCTTTGACTTTGTACACCCAAAATCAACACCTTGAACACCACTAGACAAATCTCCTTTGCCAAATGTGTACAACACTTCTTACAACCAAGAAGACCACAACACCTTGTACAAACTCTCTTCAACCCGAAGACGCTCTTGTACAATGCTCTTCTTTGAGTGATTACAAACTTTCCTATAAGCCTTGAATCTGTATGTGATCGTGGACAAGGGCTATTATAGGTGGATGTTCAGAAATCTTCACTTAGGAGTAGGAATTTGGTGAAGAAACAGAAAGTGGGAACAGTTTTTAGAAAACTAGAATTTTTGGCAGAGTTTTGGTCAGAAAACTATCTATTTGAATTGGTATGTTTAGTCTAAGATAACAACCTATTTATACCTGAACTCTATGGTTAGTTAGGGTGGTTATTAAGACCATTTTGAATGTTTAAACGTTGGATAACTTTGAAGGAAATACCAGAAAACAGAAACTGTCCAACAGTCAGAAACTGCCATTAGTCGACTTGAGATATGAGTTAGTCAACTAGGGTAAGCAAATTTCTCAAGGTTAGTCGACTAGTATTGGGACCAAGTCGATTAGATCAAGTTGAAATCAAAAGACAAGTTTCTGGAAACTGAAACTAGTCGACTAGAGGGAAGTCATAAGTTGACTACAACATCTATTAGTTGACTAGAAAGACTGTTAAGTCGACAAATAATGCAAACAGAGAGTTGGTATATTTTCAGGACATAAATCTAGTCGACTACATAAAAAAGGAAAGTCGACTATACTATGTATAAGTCGACTACACAATGGTATAAGTCGACTAATAGGTTATGATGTGTGTGTGTGTGTGTTTCAAGGCTTTTAACATGCTACCAACAATTACAATACACATCATTATCAACTCTTTTTGAAAAATCTTGATCATGTAGAACTCTTGAATAGACTTGTGATAGAGCTCCAAATGATATGGCTTCATAAATGTATCATCAAAAGTAAGTTCCAATATTCTCTCCCTTTTTGATGATGACACTTTGTGTGCACAAATGCTCCCCCTGCAGAAAATAAATTATATATTATCCCCCTGCAGAAAATGGGTTATAACAGATATAGAAACACTTGTGTTCTCCCCTTGCAACAAATATATCATAACATGTATATATATGATAAATATTTGAAGTATTGTTCTTATCAAACTTCTTATATGGTACCTGAAAGATAAACACTAAATGGTACCAATCATAAGAGTAAAGCATTAACCTTTAGGAGACCAAATCCAATTTGAATTTGGTTTCCATCTGTTAATATACACATAATTGGATGAATTACATATATCATGTATGTATGATGCAATATAAGTATTTTTGTCAACAATGCTTAAGTTTTTAGGAATCCATATAAACTTATTCTTAATTCTTTTTTGAAATAATATCAGACTTTCTTTTCACAAAAGAATTATATGGATTACTAACATATGAAGAATTTTCAAAAAATCTAAGACCATAATTATTATGTGACATCTTTTGATATGATAATAAATCAGTCAACTTTTCTTTTTCTTGATTAAATTTAGTCACATTTTTCAAAATCTCTTCATATTTCATTTTGAAAACTGACATGTCTTTATCTAACATAGAGATTCTTTCATTTAAAGACATAGTTTCCTTTTTAAGCAAAATATTTTCTTTTATAAAATTCTCATTATCCTTTTTCAATGATGATATCACTTTTTCAAAATCATCTTTTTAAGAATTTATAGAAGAAATTTGAGAGACATAACATGAATTTTCTTTGAAAATTTTTTCATTTTCCTTTAATAAAACTTTATTTTTCATTTTTTTCATTCTTTAGATCATTGAATAATTCATGGAATGCATCTAAAAGTTCAGTATATTGTACTTCATCTTCTTCTAGCGCCATGTAACAGATGTTGGCATGTTCAGTGGTTTCTTCTTCGTCAGAGGAAGAGGAATCACTGTTTTCACATGATGCTTGGTAGTCTTTCTTCTTTCTAAACTTTTTGCTCTTAAATTTACCTTTGTTTTTGAGCAATGGGCAATCCTTCTTCATCTGACCTGTTTTATTGCAATTAAAACATCTAAACTTACCTTGCTTTAAGAATCTTCTGAATTTTCTTGAAAGCATTGCCATCTCCTCTTCATCGTCATCTGAATTGTCCGTGTCTGAGGATGCATGGAAGGCAAGTTCTTTCTTCTTTGAGAGAGATTATTGTTCATCCTTCTTTCTTTCTTCGAGTTACACTTCATATGTCATTAGATTACCAATAAGGTTTTCTAATGTCATTGTTGAGAGATCATTCGCTTCTTCTATTGCAGTTGTCTTCTTCTCTCAATTTGGTGTGAGTGCATGAAGGATCTTGCGAACTTTTTCGACTTGGGTGTATTCCTTTCCAAGGGATGCTAGGAATTGGTTATGTCGGTGAATCTTGTAACCATTTCTGAGATGGTTTCATTCTCCTTCATTTTGAATAGTTCAAACATGTGGATAAGAACAGAAATTTTAGATTCCTTAACTTTATTTGTGCCTTCATATGTTTCCTGAAGAGTGTGCCATATTCGATTTGCAGACGTGGTTGTTGACACACGGTTGAATTCTTCTTTGGTTAAGGCACAGAATAAAGCATTCATCGTTTTGGCGTCAAGGTTCGCATTCTTCTTTTGATCATCACTCCAAGCATTGTAGTTGGTTGTCGGTTTGGTGTACGGTGCTTCTACAATGTTCCAAAGTTCGTAGTTGAGCGATTGCAAGTAGATCTTCATTCTACACTTCCAATAGTTGTAGTTGGATCCGTCAAATAGCAGTGGACGTTGTGTAGAATGTTCTTCTTTAAATTATGATGAAGGGAACTCCGTTGCCATCCTTATATGTTGTTGACTGGGTATGCAGGGCTCTGATACCAATTGTGGTCCCGAGATGATGCCAAGTGTGAATCTAAAATACAATGTCAACACTCACACAAGAATATTAGTGTTAAAGAAATAAAGCACTTGCAATAAGGAAAATAAATCACAGAAAAAGTTAAGCAAACGCAAACACGAGTGATTTATCCTGGTTCAATACTCGTGACCTACATCCAGTCCCCAAGTCACCCACTTAAGGTTTTCCTTCATCCTTTGACTTTGTACACCCAAAATCAACACCTTGCACACCACTTAACAAGTCCCCTTTGCCAAATGTGTACAACACTTCTTACAACCAAGAAGACCACAACACCTTGTACAAACTCTCTTCAACCCGAAGACGCTCTTGTACAATGCTCTTCTTTGAGTGATTACAAACTTTCCTATAAGCCTTGAATCTGTATGTGATCGTGGACAAGGGCTATTATAGGTGGACTTTCAGAAATCTTCACTTAGGAGTAAGAATTTGATGAAGAAACAGAAAGTGGGAACAGTTTTCAGAAAACCAGAATTTTTGGCAGAGTTTTGGTCAGAAAACTATCTATTTGAATTGGTATGTTTAGCCTAAGATAACACCCTATTTATACCTGAACTCTATGGTTAGTTAGGGTAGTTATTAGGACCATTTTGAATGTTTAAACGTTGGATAACGTTGAAGTAAATACCAGAAAACAAAAACTGTCCAACAGTCAGAAACTGCCATTAGTCGACTTGAGATATGAGTTAGTCGACTAGGGTAGGCAAATTTCTCAAGGTTAGTCGACTAGTATTGGGACCAAGTCGACTAGATCAAGTTGAAATCAAAAGAAAAGTTTCTGGAAACTGAAACTATGTGACTAGAGGGAAGTTATAAGTCGACTACAACATCTATTAGTCGACTAGGAAGACTGTTAAGTCGACTAATAATCCAAACAGATAGTTGGTATATTTTCAGGACACAAATCTAGTCGACTACATAAAAAAGGAAAGTCGACTATACTATGTATAAGTCGACTACACAATGGTATAAGTCGACTAATAGGCTATGATGTGTGTGTGTGTTTCAAGGCTTTTAACATGCTATCAACAATTATAATATACATCATTATCAACTCTCTTGGGAAGTCTTGATTATGTAGAACTCTTGAATAGACTTGTGATAGAGCTCCAAATGATATGGCTTCACAAATGTATCATCAAAAGTAAGTTCCAACATCAAGCTCTTTAGGAAATCTTCTCCTTAGATCACAGATGGAGTAGCACAGCTTCTATCTAATGAAATATCAAAGAGACTTGGGAAAAAACTTAGACTCAGCAAGTTGGTAGAAGAGTTTAACTCTCTATCAGTATTCCTCAGCTGAAAATTTTTGACCCCTCTTTGTTGGAACTTACTTTTGATGATATATTTGTGAAGTCATATCATTTGGAGCTCTATCACAAGCCTACTCAAGAGTTCTACATGATCAAGACTTTCCAAAGAGAGTTGATAATGATGTGTATTGTAATTGTTGATAGCATGTTAAAAGCCTTGAAACACACACACATCATAGTCTCTTAGTCTACTTATAGCCTTTTGTAGTCGACTTATACTTGGTATAGTCGACTTATATATTTCCCTAGTCGACTAGCTTTTTGTCTTAAAAGATCCCAACTCTCTGTTTGTCACTATTAGTCGACTTAACAGTATACATAGTCGACTAATAGACTTGTATAATCGACTTATAATTCCTTCTGGTCGACTAGTTTCAGTTTCCAGAAACTTGTCTATTGATTCAAGTTTGACCTAGTCGACTTGGTCCCAATACTAGTCGACTAACCTTGATAAATTTGCCTACCCTAGTCGACTAACTCATATCTCAAGTCGACTAATGGCAGTTTCTGACTGTTGGACAGTTTCTGTTTTCTGATATTTCCTTCAACATTATCCAACGTTTAAACATTCAAAATGGTCCTAATAACTACCCTAATTAACCATAGAGTTCAGCTATATATAGGGTTGTTATCTTAGGTTTAATATACCAATTCAAATAGAAAGTTTTCTAACCAAAACTCTGCCAAAAATTCTGATTTTCTGAAAAATGTTCCCACTTTCTGTTTCTTCACCAAATTCATACTCCAAAGTGAAGATTTCTGAAAGTCAACCTATAATAGCCCTTGTCCATGATCACATCTGAATCAAGGCTTATAGGAAAGTTTGTAATCACTCAAAGGAATCATTGTACAAGAGCGTCTTCTTGGTGTAGAAGAGAAGTTGTACAAGGTGTTGTGGTCTTCTTGGTTGTAAGAAGAGTTGTATACATTTGGCAAAGGGGATTTGTCAAGTGGGATACAAGGTGTTGATTTTGGGTGTACAAAGTCAAAGGATAAAGGAAAATCTCAAGCGGGTGACTTGAGGACTGGATGTAAGTCACGAGGACCGAACTAGGATAAATCACTCGTGTTTGCGTTTGCTTAACTTTTCTGTGATTTATTTTCCATATTGTAAGTACGTTTATTTCTTTACACTAATATCCTTGTGTAAGTGTTGATATTGTATTTTAGATCCATACTTGGCATCATCTCGGGACCAACAATTGGTATCAGAGCCCTGCATTCTCAGTCAACAACATACAAGGATGGCAACGGAGTTCCCTTCGTCACAATTCAAAGAAGGACATTCTACACAACGTCCACCGCTATTTGACGGATCCAACTACAACTATTGGAAGTGTAGAATGAAAATCTACTTGCAATCGCTCAACTACGAACTTTGGAACATAGTAGAAGCACCGTACACCAAGCCGACAACCAACTACACCTCTTGGAGTGATGACCAAAGGAAGAATGCGAACCTTGATGCAAAAGCGATGAATGCTTTATTATGTGCCTTAACCAAAGAAGAATTCAACCGTGTGTCAACAGCCACTTCTGCAAATCAAATATGGCACACTCTACAGGTAACACATGAAGGCACAAATAAGGTTAAGGAATCTAAAAATTTTTTTCTTGCCCACAGGTTTGAACTATTCAAAATGAAGGAGAATGAAACCATCTCAGAAATGGTTATAAGATTCACCGATATAACTAATTCCTTAGCATCCCTTGGAAAGGAATACACCCAAGTCGAAAAAGTTCGCAAGATCCTTCGAGCACTCACATCAGATTGGGAGAAGAAGACAACTGCAACCGAAGAAGCGAATGATCTTTCAACAATGTCATTAGAAAACCTTATTGGTAATCTAATGACATATGAAGTGCAACTCGAAGAAAGAAAGAATGATGAACAACAATCTCTCTCAAAGAAGAAAGAACTTGCCTTCCATGCATCCTCAGACACGGACAATTCAGATGACGATGAAGAGGAGATGGCAATGCTTTCAAGAAATTCAGAAGATTCTTAAAGCAAGGTAAGTTTAGATGTTTTAATTGTAATAAAACATGTCATATGAAGAAGAATTGCCCATTGCTCAAAATAAAGGCAAATTTAAGAGCAAAAAGTTCAGAAAGAAGAAAGACTACCAAGCATCATGGGAAAACAGTGATTCCTCTTCCTCTGATGAAGAAGAAACCACTGAACATGCCAACATCTGTTACATGGCGCTAGAAGAAGATGAGGTACAATATACTGAACTTTTAGATGCATTCCATGAATTATTTAATGATCTAAAGAATGAAAAAATGAAAAATAAAGTTTTATTAAAGGAAAATGAAAAACTTTTCAAAGAAAATTCATGTTATGTCTCTCAAGTTTCTTCTATAAATTCTCAAAAAGATGATTTTGAAAAAGTGATATCATCATTGAAAAAGGATAATGACAATTTTATAAAAAAAAATATTTTGCTTAAAAAGGAAACTATGTCTTTAAATGAAAGAATTTTTGTGTTAGATAAAGACATATCAGTTTTCAAAATGAAATATGAAGAGATTTTGAAAAATGTGACTAAATTTAATCAAGGAAAAGAAAAGTTGAATGATTTGTTATCATATCAAAAGATGTTACATAATCTTTATGGTCTTGGATTTTTTGAAAAATCTTCATATGTTAGTAATCCATATAATTCTTTTGTGAAAAGAAAGTCTAATATTATTTCAAAAAGCATTAAGAATAAGTTTATATGGATTTCTAAAAACTTAAGCATTTTTGACAAAAATACTTATATTGCATCATACATACATGATATATGTAATTCATGCAATTATGTGTATACTAACAGATGGAAACTAAATTCAAATTGGGTTTGGTCTCCTAAAGGTTAATGCTTTACTCTATGATTGTACCATATAAGAAGTTTGATAAGAACAATACTTCAAATATTTATCATATATATACATGTTATGATATATTTGTTGCAGGGGGAGAACACAAGTGTTTCTATATCTGTTATAACCCATTTTCTGCAGGGGTAGAACATATAACTTATTTTCTGCAGGGGGAGCATTTGTGCACATAAAGTGTCATCATCAAAAAGGGGGAGAATGTTGGAACTTACTTTTGATGATACATTTGTGAAGCCATATCATTTGGAGCTCTATCACAAGCCTATTCAAGAGTTCTACATGATCAAGACTTCCCAAAGAGAGTTGATAATAATGTGTATTATAATTGTTGATAGCATGTTAAAAGCCTTGAAACACACACACACATCATAGCCTCTTAGTCGACTTATAGTCTTTTGTAGTCGACTTATACTTGGTATAGTCGACTTATATATTTCCCTAGTCGACTAGCTTTTTGTCTTGAAAGATCCCAACTCTCTGTTTGTCACTATTAGTCGACTTAACATATACATAGTCGACTAATAGACTTGTATAGTCGACTTGTAATTCCCTCTGGTCGACTAGTTTCAGTTTTCAGAAACTTGTCTATTGATTCAAATTTGACCTAGTCGACTTGGTCCCAATACTAGTCGACTAACCTTGAGAAATTTGCCTACCCTAGTCGACTAACTCTATCTCAAGTCGATTAATGGCAGTTTCTGCCTGTTGGACAGTTTCTGTTTTCTGCTATTTCCTTCAACTTTATCCAACGTTTAAACATTCAAAATGGTCCTAATAACTACCCTAACTAACCATAGAGTTCAGCTATATATAGGGTTGTTATCTTAGGTTTAATATGCCAATTCAAATAGAAAGTTTTCTGACCAAAACTCTGCCAAAATTTTGATTTTTTGAAAACTGTTCCCACTTTCTGTTTCTTCACCAAATTCCTACTCCAAAGTGAAGATTTCTGAAAGTCAATCTATAATAGCCCTTGTCTACGATCACATACTGAATCAAGGCTTATAGGAAAGTTTGTAATCACTCAAAGGAATCATTGTACAAGAGCGTCTTCTTGGTGTAGAAGAGAAGTTGTACAAGGTGTTGTGGTCTTCTTGGTTGTAAGAAGAGTTGTATACATTTAGCAAAGGGGATTTGTCAAGTGGGATACAAGGTGTTGATTTTGGATGTATAAAGTCAAAGGATAAAGAAAAATCTCAAGCGGGTGGCTTGGGGACTGGATGTAAATCACGAGGACCGAATCAGGATAAATCACTCGTGTTTGCGTTTACTTAACTTTTCTGTGATTTATTTTCCTTATTGCAAGTACGTTTATTTCTTTAACACTAATATCCTTATGTAAGTGTTGACATTGTATTTTAGATTCATACTTGGCATCATCTCGGGACCAACACTCTTCAATAGAAAACTAAGCTATTTATAGGGGTTTCAGGGGTAAAACTATCCCCTAAAAAACCTCCATGATGGGGGTTAACTCCCCTTATTATGTGAGCAGTAACTGACTCGGTAATGAGGGCAATTACAACTGAGACGTGGAGCTCACTTGCAGTTGAAACGCAGGCTTCATTGAGCCTCGAGTTTAGCCATTGAGATGCTGCTGGACGCGGGCCTCGAAGCTCTGCTGAGACGCGGGCTTCGAGCTCTGCTGAGACAAGGGCTTCGAGCCCCGTGTCTTGGCTTTGCAGTAATACTGAGATGCCATCTTCAAGCCCTGCGTCATGGCTTTGCAATGACGCTGAGATGCGGGTTTCGAGCCCTGCGTCTTGGCTTTGCAATGACGCTGAGACGCGAGTTTCGAGCCTCGCATCTTGACATAGCGTCAATGATTTTTATCAGCCTTGCGTCTAAAGTATGGACTCTGCTATCTGATGACTTGTCTTCAGTGATTTTTAGACAGTCTACAGGGAACTCCACCGAGGAATTACAACTTACAACCGGGAGTACACAACTCCAATTCTCTCACATCTCTACAAAAGAGGGTAGGCAAAAAGCCAAGCACAAAGCAAAAAAAAGATTACAACTTGGCGATCACTTAGATCACAAATAAGAACTTAGTGATTTCAAAAGACCACAAACAGAACATCTCTCATAATACAAGATCCTAGAGGATAGCTTTGCAATGAATAGCTCAAGAATGTGACTGGACAAAGTTTTTGGAAAAGAAACACAAAGAACTCTTGGAAAAACTCTTGAAATGATAGAGAAATGAAAATTATAAACTAGATTTCCCAAAACTTTTTTTCTTTGATTTTTCAAAACTTCAAAACAAAATAAAGATAGAGAATTTAAAGCTCTAAAAGTTGTTTTAAAAACTTGTTGAAAACTTATTTGAAGTGGGGAAATATTAGCTCTTAAGACACTTCTAAAAAACTGGCCAAATGAACCCATATTTATAGGCTAAAAGAAACTAGCCGTTGGGGCTGAGATTAGGTCAAAAATGACCTGTCGGTCAACCGCCCGGTCGAGCACGGTCATTTTTATGACCGTTGGGGTTGCTGGTCGACCACCCCCAAAGAACAGAGAGTCATAACTCTCTGTCGGTCTCGGTCGACCGAGCCAAGCCCGAGAGTGGGCTTGAGCCAGTCGGTCGACCGCACAAAGGGCTTGTGCATGCCTGCACGTTAGTCGAGTGGTTGGTCAACCGAGCTAGCCTTCGATCGACTTGTCGGTCGACCGCACGCAGCCCACACACCAACATTTGAGGGTTTAAAAACCAACCTCAAAACCCCTTAAAAATTTCAATAAATTCTTATAAATTTCACAAAAATAAGTTCATATAAATACTTTGAAGTACAAATATATGTGACTTAAAATCACCACATATTACAAACAAGTAAACTATTTTGAGGCATAGAAATTTAGGCAAAAATCAAAAGCCGTATTTTTCAAAATCCAAACATTATGGAAATCCGATTTTTCTATAAACTTGTATAAATACAAAAATAAGTTATTGAAATACATTTGAAGCATAATATGCATGGATAGAATCTAATACACATAGTAAATGATATATATACTTGTTTTTGACAATAAATACCAAATAAGTTTTGATAAAAACAAAACTTAAACACATGAATTAGATACATCAAAATAAGTTTTCTAAGCATATGAGGTATAAATGCATATGGATGAAATCCTATACACATATAAACCATGTAAACTTCTTTTGATGGAATCTATTCATGAAAATAAAGGATGTATACTTGATATATCGAAACTTAAAACCGTATATATGATAAATTAAAACTCAAGAAGTAAGTTTCTATAAACCATATAAGCTCAAATATGTGTAGATAGAATCCAACATATATATAAAGTATGAAACTTATTCTATGTAGATAAAAACCATGTAAACGTAAACTTTTAAGCCGAAACGGTTAAACCAACACCAAAACTATTTATCATCAATATATCGATTTCATGAAAGCGATAAATAAACTTGTGTGTATATAATTGAGGAATTCAAATCTAGACTATCCATACACAAGATCTAAACTAAACAAACCTAGACCAAAGTCATTTTGTTGATCTTCTTCTCCAAGACGACTCATCCAAACTTGATCCAAAGAGCTTGACTCCATCTCGAGTACTTGATGCGATCTTGACGCACGAGCTTTTGAATTAACATGTGATAGCTTCAAAACTTGACTTCAAATCTTTTATTGAAGCTAAACACCGACTAAGATCTTGATTGAATATCTGAAACTTAATAAACACAAGATCATTAGTACTATAATTACATGAGTTAATCATTATCAAAACTAGAGTGATACGCCTTTGCCTTTGGGTGAACATTACTACTCAATGATTTATTTATTCCCCAACAATTATCATTATGCTAGTCCCAATCAGAGATGCCAACATATATTGATCATCAGGGCCACGTCATTATGAAAACAGAGAGTTGGATCTGTGAAACATCCATTCATTATATTGGATAAAAGTGGCATCAACACTAAACTACATTTTTTTTCTTCACAAATGCTACAGCATTTTTTATACTTTTTTTTCTTTTTTTATCCTCACACCAGAGGTTTTGCTGAACATAATTTTTACGACCCAACACGTTAGAACTACTGCATTAGGGAACTACATCTAAGGTCCTATACAAGGAAAAAGACGGTAAACATGGCTTCTTGACACTTGGGGATGGATCTCAAGAGCAGGAGCAAAGGATTTTTCTCTACTTTGCTTAGAAATTTAGCGGGGCTACTGGATAATGCGGTAAAGTCTGAACTTGGGACTCACATACTGCATTAGCTTCTCATGATGCTTGATAGGTTCCAGCGAAGGCTTTGCAATTTCGTTCCCGGGGATTTCAAGCTTAGCCTCCTGATCAGTGTCTTTGCATCATTTCCACGTGTTGAAATACCACATAAGAACATGATCCGATCACACAAGAATGATGCCGGGAGACGAGAAGAGAGCCGAGAGAGAGGGCGGTGATGGCGGGGTGGAGAGGAGAGTGCTGGCGATGACCGGAGAGGAAAGGAGAGGAGAGAGAGGGAAGCGAAGGTGGTGATGGGAGAGGAGTTGAGAGTGAGGGCGACGACGGGTAAGAAGTTGAGAATGAGAGTGGCAATGGCGAAAACAGGAGAGGCGAGGAGAGCGAGAGCGGCGACGGGAGAGGAAAGGGGAGAGAGAGAGAGAGAGCAGCGACGGAGAGTGAGGTTTTCTTAGCCCCGAATCTGGTCGGGAAGCAGATCAATAGATTGAGAAAGAGATATAAAGAGTAACTTGTGCTTCTGGGGTGTTTTTTGCATAGTTACAATTGCTGGAGTGTTGTTGCCCAATTTACTGAAGATCAGCTCTCTCAACCTAAATCAGAGGCTGAGATACTGTCACCTCAGCGGCAGCTGATAGAATTCATCAGGGGCATCAACTGCATCTAATATTCATTTCTCTCTCTCTAATATACATCTCAGTGACAATTAAAAGTTACCGTGGGTGTAGGTTTTAAATTTTGGGAGTGAATTTTAAACTAAAAGTGCAGGGAAATTTAACGTCCAGTTGCACTTGCGTTATAACAAATAGTGAAAAATCATGCGCTTCAAACGCGTGCAAAGTTGACTGTGGAATTAATTAGTTTCTTATTTTTCTAAAAGGTTAAATAATTAATTTATAAAAATTTCTTATTGAATGGTGTATTTATATAATCGGAATGGTTGTGAAATTAAATAATTAATTCATATAATTACATCTTAATGGTGAAAAATATAGTCTGTTCTTGAACCTAGGGCTTCTTATAACTCAACTTTGTTACTCAACAGCATTTGATAACTATAATTAAGCTTAGTGGAATATTTGTCAAGATGGAAAAATTGATCTTAAGGGTTGGAACTTGACAAATTGGAGATAGGTTCGATATTTGCATACTTGACAAATAAAAAGTTAGAAACCCATTTTCTAGTGAACAAAGTTATTTTTTGCACTATTTCATCCAAATAAACAATTATATAATCAAAACCGACTGGAAAGAGGTATTCTTCCGTGACTCCTTCAGAAATTGTGTCTGTCCGTCTGTCCTTTGCCCCTCTCTCTGTCTCACTCTCCTCCTCTCTCTCACTTTCTCTGCTCCACCGCCCCCTCGTCCCCTCTCTATGATCCTCCCCTCTCCCTCTCTCTGATCCTCCCTTCTTCGCGCGAGCCCCCCCTTCTCCTCCTCCTCTTCCTCCTCAGGCCCCAACCCCCTCGCTGTCGTCGGTTGGTTTCTCACTGACAATGGTGGTAGACTATTTATTATGGTCAAACCTATTCCAATTGAATTATTCTTTGAATATATTTTTTTGGTTTGGCTAATTTTTACTAAAAATACTACAAACTATCACTACTTTCCCAAAAGCAACCTAAACTATCAAATTCTCAAATAATACCATAAATTATCCTTCGAATATCCAAAAAACTACCTTCTGTCTGTCCACCATCTACCCTTCTCTTACGTGATTGTTACTTGTTGTTTTTATGACCAAACTGCCTCTAGATAATCAATGAAAAACACGAGTTTTTTACTTTGATATTTATGTAACCCGTCCACCTACCTCTCTCCCTCATTCTTCTCTCCACTAGTGACTTGATCCCCCTTCTTCTTACTCTTCTTTTTCTTTAGGGCACTAAAATACCATCTTCAGGTACCATGAAGAAGTGTTTTTGTGGCGTATAAGCTTCTAGTGGCCAATCTTCGATGGAATCAAATTTGGGTCGTTGTTTTTGGAGCTGCCGCAATTGAAAGAGCAATGACTGTGGATTCTTCGAGTTGATGGACTTGAACGACGCAAAAGGCTCTAGCGGTGGAGTGAATCAAAGGGACTATGGCGATTCTCAAAGAGCTACGAATGAGAGGCAAACATCAGAAATTGGAATGGACCAAACTGATGTTATATGGAGGAAAATTATTGAACTAAAGAATATGAACAAAGAGATTCACATTCAGATCCTTCAGTTAAAAGTTAAATTAGAAAGCTTTGTAATGGAAATGAGCAAAATTACAATGTGTGTGTCAATTATTTGTGTTTTTTGGTATTTTTTTGGGTTTCTTCTTTGGAAAGTTGCAACATGTATGGGATTGCTCAATGGGAAGCCTTGATTTTTTGCTTTGTATGATGAAGATGATCAAAGAAAAGCCTTCTTTTTTGCAAGCCATCAGTTGAGTTGCTGTAGATTAACTAATTTTCGCTTTGTATAATAGAAAAGTGTCAAATAACTTCCATGTACTATATCATTTGTCCCACAAATTACCATAAAGTGTTTTTAATCATGTGACATGGCCACACTTTGATCAAGCAAAATGTGCAAAAAATAAGTGGAGCCAGAAGATTTCTTCACATAAACTCCTCTTATTTCAGCCAAAAGCATGCTTCATCATTCTCAAGAATTGGTAACCTGAGAGCTTTGAGATCCAATGGCAAATCGATCCTGAGTGCTTGGTTGTTTTGTTGCATGTATTAGGTGTAATATGAATGCATTTAGCTGCATGTATTAAGTGTAATATGAATGCATTTAGCAATAATAAGTTTATTTGTGATAAAGAATAACCAAAAATTGATTATACTTACCTACTTAAGATATTTTGAAGACGCATTCCTATAACCTCTCTTTGGGCTATCTTAGCTGGACTACCACTTTGTACAACACTATGAGAACCAGTCGGCTAATATACAAAAATTTTGGCAATGTTAGTCCAAAATAATATAAAAGCAAAAAAATACATAACAAGCCACATACATATATTCCATTTTACCATATTTAGAACATTAGTAGAAATTGTGAATCCTTCAATCTCCCTACTAATTGTAATACCTTTCCCCGCACTCAGGTTGCCATTTTATTTGGAATCACACTGCCAAGGTATGTGCCCCTTGGTTATGACACGAGATCCTTGAGATGCACTGACGTTTTTTCTTACTCTCCCTCTTGACCACCACTCCCTCTACTAACAGTTCACTACTGTGGAGTGCTAGTTGGAGCATATGTTGTCTCTCTTTTAGTTTCTACGCATTCTTCCGGGGCATCCCCCTCTTTTTTTCAGTTAGGACTCTGATTGGATCAAGTACATGTTGGTTCTTACAAGTTTCAGTATTGTGGTCAATCTCCTTACAATCTCTTAGCTATCCAATGTGAGGTTACTTGCTTATTATTTAAAGCTCTACCACAATTATGCATCAATTTCAGATTCTTCAATACAAACTTTCTCTTGTTAGTGTTCCAAGAACCATATGCTCTAAATAGGTGAAAAACACCTAGAGGGGGGGTGAATAGGTGTAAGTGCTAATCTAGAACTAAATGCAAAACTATGTGCGCTAAATGCGGAAGCTAATGCAAATCTTGCAACACACTTAGTACAATCAACAAGTGTAGCCGAATTCTCCGTGAAGGGCTCTGGACTAACTCCTCTTGATTCCCCTTGAATGGGTTGAGGTGCTATGTGAAGCTCTTGTTGATTAGGTACAAGTGAGGCACACACAAACAACCAAGCATATAAGATGAATAGGCAATATGAATATGCAAGGCAACACAAGCAAATAGATATGATATGACAATATGAATTATGCTCAACACAAGCAAGTATGGTATGATGATATGAATGATGCTTTGCACAATTATAAGAGAGAGAGTTAGAGAGACAATGGATCAAAACGCAAACACCAAGATATGTTTCGAGGTTCGAGCACCTTGCTCTACATCCCCGCCTACACCACCGTGTAGGATTTCCAATCCACTATCTCCCACCGAGGGAACCTCTACCGAAGAGGATTTGTTACAACTCTAGGAGTACCAAACTCCTCTCTCAAACAACCACCTCACAACCGAGGGGTAGGCCCGTAGCCAATACAACAACCAACCAACACCTCTACCGAAGAGGGTTTACAAACACCAATCTCCACCTCTCACTAGAGGGAGCAAACCAATCACCCGATCACCTCTACCTAAGAGGGATACACAAAGAATAAGGGTGTTTACAACAAGTGGTTCCAAAGACCACAAACTCAATCTCTCTTTCTTTTCTCTTTTCTTTTCCACAAAAACAAGATCCTAAATAGATTAGGATAGGTGATAGCTCAAGTGTGGAAACAAGGTGTTTTTGGAAACAAGCAACAAAGAAAAACTAATTGGGAAGTCTCTTGTAAAAGATAGAAAATACAAGATCAAATCAAAATCCCAAACCTAGTTTTCTTTGATTTTCCAAAACCCAAAACAATAAAGATGAGAAGTTTAAAGCCCAAAAACTCTTTTTAAAAACTTGTTTAAAACACTAGGGAAACAGGATTTTTTCTCTTGTAAAAACCTTGGCCAAAAACCCAAAGAGATGGGGTTTTATAGGCCCATCAGAAAACTAGCCGTTAGAGCTGAGCTGGCAGCTCTGACAGGCAACGGTCGACCGGCCCGGTCGACCACCAACGGTCAGAAATGTGATCGTTGGGCAACTACGGTCGACCGACCCGGTCGACCCAAACAAACAGAGAGCTCTGCTCTCGGCCCGGTCGACCGGCCCGGTCGACCGTCCCAGTGACTCCAAACGTGCACAATCTGTGCACGTCGGTCGACCGGCCCGGTCGACCGACTTTACCTCAAGTCGACTAGTCAGAGGACCAAGTCGACTTGGTTGAAGCCTGGAACAAAAAACTGAGTCAGAAAAACATGTTAAAATATTTTCTAAAAAATCTTTTAACACTTCTAAAAATCTACAAAACTTGTTTTATCATTTTATATTGAAACATAAACAAGTGATAAAAATTTCAAGACATATATCAACATATCAATTCATTTTTTTGTCTTGCCAATTTTATCAAAAACCAAACTTGTATTTTTATCAAACTTTATTTTTCAACACATGAATAGGGATATCAAAATAAGTTTGTTTAGCAAGTTAAATCATGTATGTATATCTAGAACATATCTAATATACATAGAAATAAAGTAAACTTGTTTTGATCTACTATTCATGAAAACCAAATTCAAAACATAAAAACGTGTGTGTTTGTGCACTTGAGCATATCAACTATACTAAGCTTTACAAATGGATCTAAAACACACTATCTAAACATGGATACCTAAGTCTTCTTGATGATCTTCATCTTCAAGTTGACTTGCTCCAAAACTCCATCCATGGGCTAGGCAAAGTGTGATCTTGAAGCTTGAGCCCTGGAATCACTTGTGAAGCTTCTAAACTCCTTGTAGAAGCTAATCACCAACTAATATCTTGGTTAATGATCTGAAACTTAAACAACACAAGATAATTAGTAAACATAACTACATGAGTTAATCATCATCAAAACTAGGGTGGAAGGCCTTTGGGCCAACAATCTCCCCCTTTTTGATGATGACAAAACTCATGGAGTTATATATGCATGGATTAAAGTTAAGCTTCAAAGAAGCTCCCCCTTAACTCATGCATAACCAATTAAACATAATAATATGCAATGAAGGCTCTTAAAACATGAATGCATAAATATGCATAAACAATAAAGGTTCTAGATACCAATGAAATATTCAAAACAAAGCATGCTCTAGATACCAATTAACAAATAAACATTTTCTAGATGCTCTAGATATGCTCTAGATACCAATTAACATACATTAAACTATATTAAACTTAATATATGCAAAAACATAACTATGCATATATAAATCTCAAACAAACTCAAAATCTTTCTCCCCCTTTTTGTCAATCATCAACAAAGGGGTAAACAATCAAAACCATAAATAAAATGAGGGGTAAAAATCTTTCTTCCCCTTTTTGTCAATCAAACAATAAAAAAAATGTTCTCCCCCTTTTTGTCTAAAACAAAAACAAAGTCAATAAGGAGTGACTTTAAAAACATGATATCAATTGAAAATATGTCAATGAAGCATCTTGATACCAAATGAAAATAAATAAAGATCAATAAATGTTATATGCTATATACATTCATGAAGAGGAAGACGCTAAGTTAGCTTCCCTACACATATGCATTACATGAAAGAGGGATGTTAAGCCCTAATTCACATAACACACATTATGTAATGAATAAGAGGAGATGTGAAGCTCCCCCTACACACGTGTACCACATAAGGAAGAGATGTTAAGCTCTTCAATACACAATACACTCAACATGAATCTATATGTGGGAGAGATGTTAAGCTCTCCTTGCATATAAGAAATATAAATCAAAACTTTTGTATTTTCTTTAAACAAAATTTTTAGATACCAATTTAAAACACAAGACATCTTGATATCAATTGAAATTAAACATAATAAATTTTGAATGTCTAAACACAAATTTTGATACCAATTGTAAATGTTATATAAAGATTGGAAATCCAATTGAAAAGATTTTACATAGAAACATTAATACCAATTGTAAGAATTGTTCATTTTAAACATATGATACCAAAATTCGAATTTTCAATCATAAAGTATGGGAGTACAAATACCAATTGAAAGACAAAATCAAATTTTCTCCCCCTTTATGAAATACAAACTAAAATAATGCATAGTCTTGATACCAATTTAAAAGTAATCAATTGAAACAAAATTGAAACTCAAGCACTAGCATAAACACAAACATATATATGTATGGAAAATAGATACCAATTGAAATTGATATTCTTGGAATATGAAAGCATACATATATACAAAACATATATGAGTATACAAGAAGATCAAAATGATACCAATTGAAAGAGTTCAATGATACCAATTGACATAACAATAAGTTCAAGTGTATACATCATATTACTATACCTCCCAATCATGGACAAGTTTTAAATGATTTTCATTTTAAGGCATACATGAACATGATCTCCCATCCATCCTCCCATAAAGGGTAGGGGTTTTCAAAAATAGATTTGAAAATAAGCTTAGTTTGAAATACTCTACCAAATGAAGAATACGAACTAGTTAAAATGAAAATTTTTGTTAACTAGTACGAAATCCTTCAAGCAAGGAATAAACTAAAAATAATTTTCATAAAACATGAAATCCACAAGATAATCAACACTCTAATTCAATTAGGCATAAATATGACTCATGAAAACAAAACATGAGCAAGCAATAAATGTGAGTGTACAAATAAGGTGTGAATATCATAATCATGAAAATTTATCATAAAGCTCAATTATTCCTAAGCATGAAAACATGAAACCATAAAATCATCAAACTATTTAATCTTCAAGGCATATGTATGTCTTATACAAACTAAGGTATACTTACATATCCAAAACTCAACGAGTCCACAAAATATATGCATTAAGGCATGTGGCTCAAAAGGATAATCATGTATATCTAATAGTTTGGACAAGATAGACATATACATGAAGTTAAACAATTAAACTCAAAATCAAGAGAAACTAAATCTTCATCACAACAAATTTTATTTCAAGGTATATGTATGAATTGTCAACACAATAAGTATACATACATATCCCTAAACACAATTGAGTCCATATATAGATTTGCATGAAAGGCAAATGACTCAAGGGGTATACATGTATATCTTAAAGTTTGGCAATACAAACATATACATGAAGTGAAAACTCATAAAACAAATTCAAAAATGGAATACAAGTTTGAAATGTATGAATCATCAAAACTAGACTATACTAGCACATCTAATGGGTTCAAATAAGCGTTCAAGCTCATACATATATTGATTTATTATGGCCCACTATATGCACAAGTATATACCTAGTTTTAGTGAAAACTAACCTCTAAACAAGTAATCTAAGCATGAAGCATCAAAAACAAAAATCATCATGATAAAACTAAAACATGATTATCATGTAAATTCACATGTATTAGATTCATGATGTACATTATAGCTTAAACAAAAGTGAGAACACTAAGTATGGGATCATATAAGCATGTGTGTCTCAAATACTATACATGTATGTCAAGGATCTAATAAACATGGAATGAACATACTAATCCATAGACATCAAAAACATGCTATAAAACATCAAAACATGGAAAGCATGTAAACAATAAATGGAGTAAAGGATTGTTACCAAAACCGAAGAAGCAACTTCCCTTGACTCCAAAATATGGTGGTCATCTCCACCAAACTTTCCCTTGAAAGTGATGCATCCAATTGATTTTCTTTAAGTCCGGAACGCATCCACTCCAAAGTGCTATCACTCTCACGTCATGTGAGAGCCCACACCTACATCAAAAATAATAGGAGGGGTGGTCTTTGTACCCATACTCTTTTGGGTCCATGGGGGTTAGTCCCTTCTCTAACCCAAACAAAATTCTTTGCTAAATTTGGAGTATGTAATCTATCATAGCAAAATTTAGCAAGGTGGCCCTTACGTCCACAATGTGTACATGTGTACACATGAGCATACTTGTGATCGGTGTGTCCGTGTGAAGCATGTGTATGCCGTGGAGGGTGTGCATGCATAAAGGATGGAACTTGTTTCTTTCGAACCAAGGTTTCCAACCGTGAGTGGTTCATGGCACATTGGCTCATAGTGGAGCCCAAACAATCTACTCTCTTCTTTAACATACAAATATCATCATTAATCTTAGAAGAAGAGGTACATGCATTAGGTAGACTAGATGAAGCAGCTACACTAGCATGGCAAACATGTGCATCAATCTTATTTTGCAAAACATCATTTTTCTTTAAACAAATTTCTAAATCCTTTGAAATAGAATCAATTTTTATTTTCAAAGAATTATTTTCTTTTACAACAAATTCAATTTTTGAAGACAAAACTTTATTTTTCTTCAAAACATTCTCACAATCATTATTGTTTTTCAAAAACTCATTTTCTTTAAGTGCAAGATCAAGTTGAGATTTTAATGAATCCCTCTCATTAGCAATCTCCTCTTTTTCTTGCAAAACCTTGTCGAATTTAGAAGACAATTTTTCATTTTCTTTATTTAAAGCAAAGGTCTTCTTTTTCAACAAGTTATATTTTTCTATTAACTTTTCACACACAATAGAAAGTTCTTTATTTAAAGCATGGGGATCTACAATATCATCACATGAAGAACTAGCATCATCACAATCTAAGTGGGGTTCCGAATGTACCTCAAGGGAGTCATTCCCTTGGACCATCAAGCAATGTGAGTCGGATTCTCCACTAGACTCTTCCGGTTGATTTGGCAATGGAAGCTCGGAGGTGGTGGTTGTTGTCAACTTGTTCCACGCTACAAAAGCGGAATCAAGGTTAGAAACACGCATAAGATAATCTTTAGGCAATGTGCTTCTAATGGCCTCTAGGGCTTGTGCATTGGCCCCTATATGATTGCGATCTCCAAGATAGCATTTCTTGGTGACCGCAAGAAAGACATGCAAACCTAGGGTCTTTAGGTACATGGACATCCTATACTTCCAAACAACAATGTTGGAAGGATCAAAGCTAGGAGGGGTCATGAAGTCCATGGTATAAACTATATGAGTGTGCAAACACGCAAATGCAAACAATAGACTAGCAACCAAATGGATCTCACTCCTAGGATGTTAAGCCTAATATCAGGAGCACTAGCTCTGATACCAATTGAAAAACACCTAGAGGGGGGGTGAATAGGTGTAAGTGCTAATCTAGAACTAAATGCAAAACTATGTGCGCTAAATGCGGAAGCTAATGCAAATCTTGCAACACACTTAGTACAATCAACAAGTGTAGCCGAATTCCCCGTGAAGGGCTCTGGACTAACTCCTCTTGATTCCCCTTGAATGGGTTGAGGTGCTATGTGAAGCTCTTGTTGATTAGGTACAAGTGAGGCACACACAAACAACCAAGCATATAAGATGAATAGGCAATATGAATATGCAAGGCAACACAAGCAAATAGATATGATATGGCAATATGAATTATGCTCAACACAAGCAAGTATGGTATGATGATATGAATGATGCTTTGCACAATTATAAGAGAGAGAGTTAGAGAGACAATGGATCAAAACGCAAACACCAAGATATGTTTCGAGGTTCGAGCACCTTGCTCTACATCCCCGCCTACACCACCGTGTAGGATTTCCAATCCACTATCTCCCACCGAGGGAACCTCTACCGAAGAGGATTTGTTACAACTCTAGGAGTACCAAACTCCTCTCTCAAATAACCACCTCACAACCGAGGGGTAGGCCCGTAGCCAATACAACAACCAACCAACACCTCTACCGAAGAGGGTTTACAAACACCAATCTCCACCTCTCACTAGAGGGAGCAAACCAATCACCCGATCACCTCTATCTAAGAGGGATACACAAAGAATAAGGGTGTTTACAACAAGTGGTTCCAAAGACCACAAACTCAATCTCTCTTTCTTTTCTCTTTTCTTTTCCACAAAAACAAGATCCTAAATAGATTAGGATAGGTGATAGCTCAAGTGTGGAAACAAGGTGTTTTTGGAATTAAGCAACAAAGAAAAACTAATTGGGAAGTCTCTTGTAAAAGATAGAAAATGCAAGATCAAATCAAAATCCCAAAACCTAGTTTTCTTTGATTTTTCAAAAACCCAAACAATAAAGATGAGAAGTTTAAAGCCCAAAAACTCTTTTTAAAAACTTGTTTAAAACACTAGGGAAACAGGATTTTTTCTCTTGTAAAAACCTTGGCCAAAAACCCAAAGAGATGGGGTTTTTATAGGCCCATCAGAAAACTAGCCGTTAGAGCTGAGCTGGCAGCTCTGACAGGCAATGGTCGACCGGCCTGGTCGACCGCCAACGGTCAGAAATATGACCGTTGGGCAACTGCGGTCGACCGGCCCGGTCGACCCAAACAAACAGAGAGCTCTGCTCTCAGACCGGTCGACCGGCCCGGTCGACCGTCCCAGTGACTCCAAACGTGCACAATCTGTGCACGTCGGTCGACCGGCCCGGTCGACCGACTTCACCTCAAGTCGACTAGTCAGAGGACCAAGTCGACTTGGTTGAAGCCTGGAACAACAAACTGAGTCAGAAAAACATGTTAAAATATTTTCTAAAAAATCTTTTAACACTTCTAAAAATTCACAAAACTTGTTTTATCATTTTATATTGAAACATAAACAAGTGATAAAAATTTCAAGACATATATCAACATATCAATTCATTTTTGTGTCTTGCCAATTTTATCAAAAACCAAACTTGTATTTTTATCAAACTTGATTTTTCAACACATGAATAGGGATATCAAAATAAGTTTGTTTAGCAAGTTAAACCATGTATGTATATCTAGAACATATCTAATATACATAGAAATAAAGTAAACTTGTTTTGATCTACTATTCATGAAAACCAAATCCAAAACATAAAAACGTGTGTGTTTGTGCACTTGAGCATATCAACTATACTAAGCTTTACAAATGGATCTAAAACACACTATCTAAACAATGGATACCTAAGTCTTCTTGATGATCTTCATCTTCAAGTTGACTTGCTCCAAAACTTCATCCATGGGCTAGGCAAAGTGTGATCTTGAAGCTTGAGCCCTGGAATCACTTGTGAAGCTTCTAAACTCCTTGTAGAAGCTAATCACCAACTAATATCTTGGTTAATGATCTGAAACTTAAACAACACAAGATAATTAGTAAACATAACTACATGAGTTAATCATCATCAAAACTAGGGTGGAAGGCCTTTGGGCCAACAATAGGCACCTTCAGTCTTACAAGTTGTTATGATTTTGCCACCTTCATTCTTGGGCCACTCTAAATCATACCCTTTTATGCACCCGTAATGCCTGATGAGCTGCCTATTTAAGCTGAAGACACAAATTCCATCCCTAACTGTGATTTGGGGTCATCCATGTCTCTATCTTCACTAAAAGTTAAGTAAATTGGTTTACTATTAACTTCATCATCATCAGAGTTTACTGGAGTGTGAAGAGATTGAGAGTTAGAGTAGTAAGAAACTTGATCCCCCTTTACATCACATTTAGATCCCCCTATGATCTTTTCCTTCTTCCTAGGTCTGCCTCCCTTTTTGTTATTTTTGGGTTCCACTTCTTCATAATGCTCCTCTTGAGCTTCTAAATTACCCTGATCTGGATTCTCAGTTGGATCATCAACTTGATTTTAGTTCTATCATTAATTGGGTGTCTCACGCTCATCTCCACTTCAAATTCATCTGAATCATCACTCTCATCTGCTTTTGTATCAACCACATAATCACTGTCACTATTAGCATCTTCATCTTTGTCAACAAACACAATCTTATTCCCAGTCTTATCAATATGATGTCTTTAATGTCTTTAAGCTTCTCTCCATCTGAATAATCACTCTCATTTACAGTTTGTTTATCCACTATAGCAGTTGTGTCCCCCTTCTTACACCTAGAGGGGGGGTGAATAGGTATATGGCTAATCTAATGATAAATGATGCGGAATTAAAAACTAATTGCAACACACTTAGTTAACCAAAGAGTGTAGCTGAATTCCCGGTGACGGGTTCTGGACTATCTCCTCTAAATTCCTCTAAATAAGAGTTGAGGTGCTATATGAAGCTCTCTTGGTTCAACACAAGTGCGGCACACAAACAATACCAAACATATATGTATGAATGAACAATATGAAATAATGCAAGGTATAAAAGAGAGAGAGTTTAGAGATAGTGGATCAATCGCAAACACGGAGATATGTTTCGAGATTCGAGCTACTGCTCTACGTCCCCGCCTTCACACAGAAGGATTTTCACTATATCGTCCACACAGGACTTCCCACACAGGGAACCTCCACTGAGGATTTGGGTAAATACAACTAGGAGTACACAACTCCTCTCTCCAACAAACAACAACAACCTCTACACAAGAGGCAAGACACAAAATCACACAAGATCAACCTCTCAATAGACGGATAGGCACAAAGCCAACACAATCACCTCTCACTAGAGGGATAAGGCACAAAGTCAAACAACAACCTCAATCACCTCTATACTTAGAGGGAAACCAACACAACCTCCACAATCACCTTTACACAAGAGGGATAACAACAAACACAAAGTAAAGAGGATTACAACACTTGGTGGTCTCAACAAACCACAAACTAATTTCTCACCAAAATAAGATCCTAATAGATAGGATAGATAGATAGCTCAAGTGTGAGAAAAATAAGGTGTTTGGAAATCAAATCACAAAGAAAAATACTTGGGAAAACAACTAGAATAAGATAGAAATGAATATCCAAAACCAATATCCCAAATACTCTATTTTTCTTTAATTTTTTCAACCCTTGAAAACAAATAAAGATAAATCCTTTTTAACCCAAAAACTCTTTTATAACTTATTGCTAAAACAATTAAGAATATGGGAATTTTTGCTCTTGAAATTCTTATGCATAACAGCCCAAAGGGATGGGTATATATAGCACATTCCAAAAACTAGCCGTTAGGCCAAGACAGCAGAAAAATTATGTTGTCGGTCGACCGCCCGGTCGACCGGCCAATGGTCAGATTTTTGACCGTTGTGCCATCGGTCGACCGCTCGGTCGACCGAGGCCTGGATACAGAGAGCAGAGCTCTCTACCGGTCAACCGCCCGGTTGACCGAGGCCAGATCCAGAGAGCAGAGCTCTCTGGCGGTCGACCGGGTCGGTCGACCGGCCCTCCAGCCAAATGGCTTGTGCACGTTTGTGCACATCGGTCGACCGGACGGGCCGATCGACTTCTGCCACGGTCGACCGTCCGGTCGACCGGCAAAAGGTCAGGTCACATATTTTGGGGATTAAAAACTTGGTCTTTTTAATATCAATTAAATCCCATAAAATCACATAAATTTCACAAAAATAAGTTCTTATAAGATCTTTGAAGTATAAGTATGTGTAACTAAAATTCAACACATATTATAAACTATTTTAGCTATTTTTGTGATATTGAAAATATGCTTAAACACAAAATCGGTATTTTTCAAAACTTAGATTTTTGAAATGGAAAACCGTTTTCTCCAAAACTCATGTAAATACAAAAACATGACATTGAAACAAATTTGAAGCATATTGTATATGGATAGAATCCAATATACATATAAGATATATATATCTATGTTTTTGACATGAAATCCAAAATCCGATTAAACTGAAAACCAAAACCAATAAACTTTAAACTTGTGTGTGTGAGAACTTGAGCATATCAATACTATCTAATCTTTACACAAGATCTAAACATACTAAACTAAACACAAACTGAAGTCTTCTTGTCTCCAAGCAACTCGATTCAAACACGATCCAACGAGCTTGACTCCAACCGAGTGTTAGATGCGATCTTAACGCGCGAGCTCTTGAATCTTTATATGAAAGCTCCAAAACTACTTTGTTGAAGCTAAACACCTAATAATATCTTGGTCAATCACTGAAAATATTTAAACACAAGATTATTAGTAAACTATAACTACAAGAGTTAATCATCATCAAAACTAGAGTGATGGCCCTCTGGGCCAACAATCTCCCTCTTTTTGATGATGACAAAACTCATAGAGTTATATATGCATGGATTATAGTTAATGTAATATCCCTAATCTAAATACTGTATTTTTATTTTTCCTAAAGTATTTATCTTGATTTACTGATTATTTTTTTTATCAACTTAATTTATTACTCCTTTCCTTGTGGTTATTATTATTATTAATAAATATGCAAATTACTTTGAGATAGTAAATAGTAATTTGGTCTTATGTTTACCATTATTTATCATTGACATTTCTTTTGCCAATTGTAATTTTTAATTTATTTCTATTAGTTGTTATACTATTAGTAGTTATCTCCATTACTATTATTGTTCTTTTATTATGATTATTATGTGTCATTATTATTAATAGTGTTCATATTATATTCTCTATTTATTTTAATATTAGTATGAGTATTAGTGGTAGTAGTAAATATTAATTATTATTTCTATTATTATTGTTGTTGTCGTTTATTAATATTATTATTTATCTTGATTAATTAATATTGTGATTGCTAACCTTATGATTATTTATGTTATGGTTAACTATTTTTAGTGTCATTATTAATTGTTAATATTATTGTAGTTTGTATTTATTTATTATTGTTTGTAGCATTATTTCCTTTCCCTTGTATCCTTGATTCTACCCATACCCATTTAGATTCAACCCAATACCCATTAGCCTATTGATCCTATACCCACTTGGATCAACCCATTATCCAATCCAACCCATAACCCATTATTTGCACCTCCTATATAATCCTTTCTTAAATCCTAAACCTAGGATTAATAACCTAACCTATTCTTTGTTTTTTTCCATCTCCTTCGCATCCAGCCGCCGCACCCCCCTTCATAGCCGGCTGCGCCCCTCCACCAGGCGAAACCGAGCAACCCCTGCCTGGCCTTCCTCTCCTGGCCGGCAACAGCAGCGCCCAACCCCCCTTGCTCCTCTCCGACGACGAACACCAGAGTCCAGGCCGGAGCTACTCCATCGACGAACCGCGACACCCGCAGCAGCCACCTCCTCCCCTTGCTGGCGACGCCCCAGCAGCATCGATGAGATCTCCGGCCACCGGAGCACCTCCCACTCGTCTCCGGCGAGATCCGCATCAGCCCCAGCAGATCCAGGCCGCCCTAGACCCCACTGGATCCTCCCATTGTTGCCGTGAGCCCCAACAACACCAGCACAGCCGAGCCCTCTCCCTCCGTTGGCCGTGCCTAGCCTGCCGAGCACCTCCTCACTGTGAACAGCCGGGGCATTCCCATTGGCCGTGCCCACCGACCACGCACAGCCAACAACCCATGGCTGTGCGTGAGCAACTTTCCCTTAGGTACATTATTATTCCTAAGATGTTTGAATTCAAGTATTTATTTGTTAATGAATTGATGTACATTAATTTACATTGTTTAATTGTGTATGTATTTGGTGAGAAACCTTCCTCCGAGCTATTTTCGGGCTCTCCGCGGGATGTCGTTGATCGCCGTCGGCGAGCGCGAACGCACCCCACGCCCTTCGCGGCGAGTTGCTCTATCCAACGACACCCTCCGCGACCCCGGACGCCTCCGTCGGAGCCTCCGTCGGTGCGCCGCAAATCGGCTCGAGGTTAGCTTTATTTACATGTAAAATGGCAATATTGTAAATATTTGAAAGTTCATTTATATGTGTTGGTTTGTGCGTGAGTTGGATGTTGATGCTTGCATGTATATGCATGTATTTATGCATGGTACATATATTTGCATGAATTTATTCTTTAAGCATTTATATGTATAGTTTAGTGATTAATGTATAGATATTTATAGTTAATAATAATTATTTAGTAATTTGGATATGTATGCAATTAATTAAATTAATGTGTATACCTATATGTGTAATTATGCATTAATATATATGTAAGTATATAATATGTAGGTATGTTTATATATATGTATTGTTGTGTATGCTTGTATATGTATGTGTACATGAGTGTACACGTATGTGTCAGTATGCACGTGTGAGTGTTTAGCATGTATTTATATTTATTTGTATGTGTTGGTTACGTGTCACAGCATTTCGTTCTTCGGTGAGATCCGAACCCAGCTTCAGGAGACCCGGACACGATTCGGATTCGTGTTGTTGTGGACCCGATACATAAGCAATCCGAAGACCGATCCATAGGATGATCCGTAGACCAGTACCGGTTCGTGCAGTGAAGATCAGACGACGATTCTATTCCGAAACCGCGTCATTTCATGTGAGTGTTCGTTCTTGTGTATTTATCGTTATTGATATGCTTTACATGTTGCCTTTATCATTTTATGTGACTTTTCGTTATACTTTACTAGTTTGATTGCTTGTACCAGTTCATGAGACATATATGATTGTCCACTTTATTCATGTAGTTGACTTTTGCTTGTATTAGCGGTATTTCATGTGTTGGTAGTTTGTCACTGTTGGCTTCGGCCTAGTTTTGATATACCTTTTGATTGTGACATGACTCGATCTATTGATTGGCTAGATTAAGTATATAGTTGAGCATCAGATAAATATGGATCTTGTATTGGACATTGAGATATTAGAGTTATATCATTTCATGAATAGATGATTACTGTTTCGGACTGGGACTAACTGTAAAGGAACTTGGACTGTATACTAGATTGATCTTATGTTGGGTTATGTAATGATTATTGATGGATGACTATGATCTCGAGAGATAGATATTGGTAATAATGACTTGACTTATTATGGTAGATCTTATATGCATGGATTGGATGTCTTTCCGAGTGTTGGGATCTGATGTTCGACCTTAATAGAAATGTGAACTCCTGAGGATTTGAGAATCAGTGTTATATGTTTGAGTGAGAGGATTAGTACTGGATATTGTTATATGTTGGAACAACAATTATTGAATCAGATTACTAGATGTGTAATGGAACTTGATGATTATGGAACTATTGGAATCATTTCTTGGTTGTGTTGACTTTGGACTGACCTGGGACTTATGCTATTTATATTGAATGGTGATCAGAGATTAGACAATGACTTTATTAGTGAGTAATTGAGAACATATCAGATATGACTGGATTAGTTGAGGTGTGACTTAAATTGATCTTGAGTTGGAGGTTATCCAGAATCTATATTCCTTATATTGGAGCCTGACTGATAACCTAGTATTCAGATTACTGGAAGTTATGGGAAATGTTTGGTTGACTGTAACACCTCATACAGTTTTATTGTTCATCGTATACACGGTTACTGTTACTGTTACTATTACTGATATTGTTCACCGTGTATACGATTACTGATTGATTATTACTGTACTGATATTGTTACCGTCCAGTAGCATTCCAGTAATTGAAATGGCATAAGGTATTGATTGTTACTGATGGCATTACCTAACTGACTGTACACCTGGCACCTTCATGGGACCTTGGCATGACTATGACACTGTTACCTGATATCTTGTACCCATGTATCCTGGACTCCTGTATCTCCTGTACCCATGTCCCATGCACTGTTACCCTGTTAATAGCACAGTCAAACCGGCGTCCGGCGGTTTGCCGCCTGGTGTCGGGATGACGAGGATGTATCCCACAATCGTACTAGCGTCCGGTGGATCCTGAATGGAACTAAGTGCCACACGGAACAAAGTGCCACATCATACATATGGTGGGGGCCACCTCTTGAATCCGTGGGGGCCACCTCTAGAATCCATTCCCCTCAGAACAAAGTGCCACACGGAGCAAAGTGCCACACCACACACGTGGTGCGGGCCACCTCTTGAATCTGTGGGGGCCACTTCTTGAATCTGTAGGGCTATCTACTGATTGTGCCACCTGGTGTTAGCGTGATATTACATTCTCAGTGCCTATTAGCATTCACACGCACTTGTATGTTGATGACACCTTGAATACATGTTATTTGGTTCTCTTTCCCTATTCGAACAATGATACCCGCATATCGGAGTTCGGATGAGTTCTACTGGATGTGCGGGCTCCAGGGTGAACTGTCGGATGTTGTGGGACGCCGGTGGGAAAGTGACAAAGATAACATAGAACACTACTGATTGTTATTGAATGATTTGAATGAACACATTGTGTCTTGCCCTGAATGGTTACCCTGCCTTATGACATATGACTGTATACATGATTGTAACCGGGACCAGACTTATGACCAGACTTGGATGCCAACTTAGTGACATGTGATAGATTACACGCCTTGACATTGATTGCATATTTACAGTTGTGCCGTTGTCTTCTACCTGTACTCATGTTGTTATCATATGTGTTACTGTTCAGTTAATTATTTTGTTACTTAGTCTGCAGTTGTTCTTACTATTATCTATGCACATTGTTCTTCTGCACGAGCTTTTTCCCCTTTACACACACACTCACCATGGTCGCGTTCTGACGACCCTGGGTTTGCACGTCCAGCTATTGGACGATTGTTTCTAATGTGCAGGTGTTTGATGAGGCGGTACGCTTTGCGAGGAGCTTGGGTCCTCTTCCTTTGATCTGGTACTTTTGTATTTTCTGTTCCTGCTTTTATTCCTTGATTCTCGTATATCACATTTAGCCTGTCATTCTATTCCTGTTATTTCATGATTCTGTCGTTATCGCTTTCAACTGCCATATCCTTGTCATTATCCATCTGTTATCATGTATATGTATTGTTGCAGTGATTTGATGATTATTATAGTTCTGATTATAGCTTGTTCAGGTTAATTTAGGCTTAGCGTATATACGTGGGGTATTTTCCTCGTGTATATACGTCGCCGACTCTCGTCGCGACCCCATTCCCGCGTATTTTGGGAAGCGGGGCGTGACAGGGTTTTCTTGGTATCAGAGCCAGGTTTTCGACTTGCGATGTGAATCTTTGACTTTTGTTTCACAAGAGAGACCTAGTTCCTACCGGTAACTTAAAACAGGCTATAGTTACACTGCAATATACATATACTATCTATTATGATATTCAATCCATTTGGAATTGACCGTCCCCCCTTTTGACATCTATCTCTTTGACCCGTTGATGTACCTGATTTTAACTCTTTTTCTAGAGTAATCTGGGTTCCATCTTGATTCCTATCCTCTTTTCGATTCTATTTTTCCTGATTTTGCCTCCTGAGTTTGATCACTCCTTGTTGAAGCCGGTTACAGAAATCAGAGCGCGCAGCGGAAGCGTGGTGAAGTCTTGATGCAGTGAGAAGTAGTGTGGAAGTTTCATCCTCTTCCTAATTTGATTTTATCATTCCCCACTTTATTGAAATTTCGAGGACGAAATTTTTATTAAGGTGGGTAGAATGTAATATCCCTAATCTAAATACTGTATTTTTATTTTTCCTAAAGTATTTATCTTGATTTACTGATTATTTTTTTTATCAACTTAATTTATTACTCTTTTCCTTGTGATTATTATTATTAATAATAAATATGCAAATTACTTTGAGATAGTAAATAGTAATTTTGTCTTATGTTTACCATTATTTATCATTGACATTTCTTTTGCCAATTGTAATTTTTAATTTATTTCTATTAGTTGTTATACTATTAGTAGTTATCTCCATTACTATTATTGTTCTTTTATTATGATTATTATGTGTCATTATTATTAATAGTGTTCATATTATATTCTCTATTTATTTTAATATTAGTATGAGTATTAGTGGTAGTAGTAAATATTAATTATTATTTCTATTATTATTGTTGTTGTCGTTTATTAATATTATTATTTATCTTGATTAATTAATATTGTGATTGCTAACCTTATGATTATTTATGTTATGGTTAACTATTTTTAGTGTCATTATTAATTGTTAATATTATTGTAGTTTGTATTTATTTATTATTGTTTGTAGCATTATTTCCTTTCCCTTGTATCATTGATTCTACCCATACCCATTTAGATTCAACCCAATACCCATTAGCCTATTGATCCTATACCCACTTGGATCAACCCATTATCCAATCCAACCCATAACCCATTATTTGCACCTCCTATATAATCCTTTCTTAAATCCTAAACCTAGGATTAATAACCTAACCTATTCTTTATTTTTTTCCATCTCCTTCGCATCCAGCCGCCGCACCCCCCTTCATAGCCGGCTGTGCCCCTCCACCAGGCGAAACCGAGCAACCCCTGCCCGGCCTTCCTCTCCTGGCCGGCAACAGCAGCGCCCAACCCCCTTGCTCCTCTCCGACGACGAACACCAGAGTCCAGGCCGGAGCTACTCCATCGACGAACCGCGACACCCGCAGCAGCCACCTCCTCCCCTTGCTAGCGACGCCCCAGCAGCATCGATGAGATCTCCGGCCACCGGAGCACCTCCCACTCGTCTCCGGCGAGATCCGCATCAGCCCCAGCAGATCCAGGCCGCCCTAGACCCCACTGGATCCTCCCATTGTTGCCGTGAGCCCCAACAACACCAGCACAGCCGAGCCCTCTCCCTCCGTTGGCCGAGCCTAGCCTGCCGAGCACCTCCTCACTGTGAACAGCCGGGGCATTCCCATTGGCCGTGCCCACCGACCACGCACAGCCAACAACCCATGGCTGTGCGTGAGCAACTTTCCCTTAGGTACATTATTATTCCTAAGATGTTTGAATTCAGGTATTTATTTGTTAATGAATTGATGTACATTAATTTACATTGTTTAATTGTGTATGTATTTGGTGAGAAACCTTCCTCCGAGCTATTTTCGGGCTCTCCGCGGGATGCCGTTGATCGCCGTCGGCGAGCGCGAACGCACCCCACGCCCTTCGCGGCGAGTTGCTCTATCCAACGACACCCTCCGCGACCCCGGACGCCTCCGTCGGAGCCTCCGTCGGTGCGCCGCAAATCGGCTCGAGGTTAGCTTTATTTACATGTAAAATGGCAATATTGTAAATATTTGAAAGTTCATTTATATGTGTTGGTTTGTGCGTGAGTTGGATGTTGATGCTTGCATGTATATGCATGTATTTATGCATGGTACATATATTTGCATGAATTTATTCTTTAAGCATTTATATGTATAGTTTAGGGATTAATGTATAGATATTTATAGTTAATAATAATTATTTAGTAATTTGGATATGTATGCAATTAATTAAATTAATGTGTATACCTATATGTGTAATTATGCATTAATATATATGTAAGTATATAATATGTAGGCATGTTTATATATATGTATTGTTGTGTATGCTTGTATATGTATGTGTACATGAGTGTACACGTATGTGTCAGTATGCACGTGTGAGTGTTTAGCATGTATTTATATTTATTTGTATGTGTTGGTTACGTGTCACAGCATTTCGTTCTTCGGTGAGATCCGAACCCAGCTTCAGGAGACCCGGACACGATTCGGATTCGTGTCGTTGTGGACCCGATACATAAGCAATCCGAAGACCGATCCATAGGATGATCCGTAGACCAGTACCGGTTCGTGCAGTGAAGATCAGACGACGATTCTATTCCGAAACCGCGTCATTTCATGTGAGTGTTCGTTCTTGTGTATTTATCGTTATTGATATGCTTTACATGTTGCCTTTATCATTTTATGTGACTTTTCGTTATACTTTACTAGTTTGATTGCTTGTACCAGTTCATGAGACATATATGATTGTCCACTTTATTCATGTAGTTGACTTTTGCTTGTATTAGCGGTATTTCATGTGTTGGTAGTTTGTCACTGTTGGCTTCGGCCTAGTTTTGATATACCTTTTGATTGTGACATGACTCGATCTATTGATTGGCTAGATTAAGTATATAGTTGAGCATCAGATAAATATGGATCTTGTATTGGACATTGAGATATTAGAGTTATATCATTTCATGAATAGATGATTACTGTTTCGGACTGGGACTAACTGTAAAGGAACTTGGACTGTATACTAGATTGATCTTATGTTGGGTTATGTAATGATTATTGATGGATGACTATGATCTCGAGAGATAGATATTGGTAATAATGACTTAACTTATTATGGTAGATCTTATATGCATGGATTGGATGTCTTTCCGAGTGTTGGGATCTGATGTTCGACCTTAATAGAAATGTGAACTCCTGAGGATTTGAGAATCAGTGTTATATGTTTGAGTGAGAGGATTAGTACTGGATATTGTTATATGTTGGAACAACAATTATTGAATCAGATTACTAGATGTGTAATGGAACTTGATGATTATGGAACTATTGGAATCATTTCTTGGTTGTGTTGACTTTGGACTGACCTGGGACTTATGCTATTTATATTGAATGGTGATCAGAGATTAGACAATGACTTTATTAGTGAGTAATTGAGAACATATCGGATATGACTGGATTAGTTGAGGTGTGACTTAAATTGATCTTGAGTTGGAGGTTATCCAGAATCTATATTCCTTATATTGGAGCCTGACTGATAACCTAGTATTCAGATTACTGGAAGTTACGGGAAATGTTTGGTTGACTGTAACACCTCATACAGTTTTATTGTTCATCGTATACACGGTTACTGTTACTGTTACTGTTACTGATATTGTTCACCGTGTATACGATTACTGATTGATTATTACTGTACTGATATTGTTACCGTCCAGTAGCATTCCAGTAATTGAAATGGCATAAGGTATTGATTGTTACTGATGGCATTACCTAACTGACTGTACACCTGGCACCTTCATGGGACCTTGGCATGACTATGACACTGTTACCTGATATCTTGTACCCATGTATCCTGGACTCCTGTATCTCCTGTACCCATGTCCCATGCACTGTTACCCTGTTAATAGCACAGTCAAACCGGCGTCCGGCGGTTTGCCGCCTGGTGTCGGGATGACGAGGATGTATCCCACAATCGTACTAGCGTCCGGTGGATCCTGAATGGAACTAAGTACCACACGGAACAAAGTGCCACATCATACACATGGTGGGGGCCACCTCTTGAATCCGTGGGGGCCACCTCTAGAATCCATTCCCCTCAGAACAAAGTGCCACACGGAGCAAAGTGCCACACCACACACGTGGTGGGGGCCACCTCTTGAATCTGTGGGGGCCACCTCTTGAATCTGTAGGGCTATCTACTGATTGTGCCACCTGGTGTTAGCGTGATAATACATTCTCAGTGCCTATTAGCATTCACACGCACTTGTATGTTGATGACACCTTGAATACATGTTATTTGGTTCTCTTTCCCTATTCGAACAATGATACCCGCATATCGGAGTTCGGATGAGTTCTACTGGATGTGCGGGCTCCAGGGTGAACTGTCGGATGTTGTGGGACGCCGGTGGGAAAGTGACAAAGATAACATAGAACACTACTGATTGTTATTGAATGATTTGAATGAACACATTGTGTCTTGCCCTGAATGGTTACCCTGCCTTATGACATATGACTGTATACATGATTGTAACCGGGACCAGACTTATGACAAGACTTGGATGCCAACTTAGTGACATGTGATAGATTACACGCCTTGACATTGATTGCATATTTACAGTTGTGCCGTTGTCTTCTACCTGTACTCATGTTGTTATCATATGTGTTACTGTTCAGTTAATTATTTTGTTACTTAGTCTGCAGTTGTTCTTACTATTATCTATGCACATTGTTCTTCTGCACGAGCTTTTTCCCCTCTACACACACACTCACCATGGTCGCGTTCTTACGACCCGGGGTTTGCACGTCCAGCTATTGGACGATTGTTTCTAATGTGCAGGTGTTTGATGAGGCGGTACGCTTTGCGAGGAGCTTGGGTCCTCTTCCTTTGATCTGGTACTTTTGTATTTTCTGTTCCTGCTTTTATTCCTTGATTCTCGTATATCACATTTAGCCTGTCATTCTATTCCTGTTATTTCATGATTCTATCTTTATCGCTTTCAACTGCCATATCCTTGTCATTATCCATCTGTTATCATGTATATGTATTGTTGCAGTGATTTGATGATTATTATAGTTCTGATTATAGCTTGTTCAGGTTAATTTAGGCTTAGCGTATATACGTGGGGTATTTTCCTCGTGTATATACGTCGCCGACTCTCGTCGCGACCCCATTCCCGCGTATTTTGGGAAGCGGGGTGTGACAGTTAAGCTTCATAGAAGCTCCCCCTTAACTCATGCATAGCAATAAACAATAAAGATATTCAATAAATGCATAAACCAAACAACACATATATGCATTAAAAAAGAAAATAAACATGCATATATAAAAATTCTTCTCTCCCTTTTTGTATAAAATAAGGAATGAAATAAACATGCATATATAAAACTCTCAAAATTCTTCTCTCTTCTTCTCTCCCTTTTTGTATAATACAAGGAATAAAATAAACATGCATAAACATGCATATATAAAACTCCTTAATTCCTCTCCCCTTTTTTGTCAAATCATGAACAAAGGAGCAAAAACAAATCAAACAATAAAGATATATATATATATATATATATATATATATATATATTCATGAAGAGGAGAGACGTAAAGTTAACTCCCCCTGCATACATGCATTACATGAGAAAGAGATGACTAAATCCTAATCACATAACGCATAATATACAATGTATAAAAGGAGATGTGAAGCTCCCCTACACACGTGTAAGACATAGAGAAGAGAGGTCAAACTCCTCAATATGAGATACACTCAACTTGAATCTATATATAGAGAAGATGTTAAGCTTCCCTTACATATAAGCAATACATATCAAAACAATATGATACCAATTGAAAAATATATCAATTTATGATAAAGGTATATATCAAAACATTATGATACCAATTTATGATACCAATTAAAAATAAACAAAATTTTTAAGATACCAAATGATACTAATTGAAAATATCTTGTAAATTTTTGATACCAATAGAAAATGAAACATTGTATGTTTTTGATACCAATTGAAATATATATATATATGTATATATATATATATATATGTATATATATATATATGTGTATATATATATATATGTGTATATATATATATATATGTGTATATATATATATATGTATATATATATATATATTGTAAATTTTGATACCAATTGGAAGTAAAAACCAATTGAAAATACAAACCAAATTTTTGGAATACAAATTATTTTGCAATAAAGATACCAAATTGAGAATAATACCAATTAAGATCATTGATACTAATATTGAAAATGTTAGTATATACCAAAATAAAGTATTTTTCATCATAAATAATGGGAGTAAAATACCAATTGAAAATAAAACCGATTGAAAGTATAAAACACGAATTTTCTCCCCCTTTATGAAATACTAATAAAAATAATGCATAAGCTTGTTTAAGATACCAATTAAAAAATAATTGACATTAAGAACTAAATCAAGCTTAGCATAAACATAATTTGTACTTTAAGATGTAAAGATATAGTAAGCACAATCAAATCACATATATATGTATGAAAATGTAAATACCAATCGAAATTGATACTATTTGAAGTTTGAAGCATACATATGAGTATACAAACTTAAAATTATCAATTGTGATACCAATTGAAAATATAATGAGGATCAAGTGTATAATTCATATTACCTCCCTATTCATGCACATGTTAAAAAGATTTTCAATTTGAGCACACAAGGCATGATCGCCCATCCAGCCACCCTTGAAAGGAAGGGTTTTCAAAAATAGGATTTGAAAATAATTTTAACAAGTTTGAAAAATCTTCGAAAATGAAGAAATACTCAACTAGTTTTATGATAATCTTGAAAACTAGTACGAAGTCCTTCAAGTAAGGAATAAACCAAGAATATATCCATGAAAATATAAAAATCACTCAACAATTGACACTCAAAGTCTATAAAACACATATAAGACTCATGAAAACAAAGTCATGAGAAAACATCAAGTAATGTGAGTGTACAAAGTCATGTAAACAACAAAGTCATGAAATAAGGCATTTAAGCTCAATTATGAAATTCCTTCTCAAAAACATGAAAATCATTAAAACTAAATAGGCTTCAAGGTATATGTATGTTTTGTCTAAATTAGAAGTATACATACATATCCCAAACACAAATGAGTCCATAATGGAATTTGCATGAAAAGCAAGTGACTCAAGGGTATACATGTATATCTAAAGTTTTAGCAAAATTGACATATACATGAAGCTAAACACATATTTATGAAAAACATGTCCAAAAATAGGGAATACAAGTTATAATGTAAGAATCATCAAAACTAGGCTATACTAATAAATCTAATGGGTACAAGTGAGCAATTAAGCACAAACATACAAAAATCAAATGTGGCTCATTAGTTGTACAAGTATATACACAAGTTTTAATGAAAACTACATCTAAACAAGTAATCAAAACATGAAGTGCAAAAACATAAACCAATATGATAATTAAGTAAATGCACATGTCTTAAACTAGGATATACAACATAGCTAAAATAAAGTGAAAACACAAAATAATAATCTATATAAACATGGGTGTATCTCAAATACTACATATGTATATCACAAGTCTAATTATCATGGCATTTAATATAATAATCATAAAACACCAAAACATGCTAAAATCATCAATAAAAGCATGTAAACTAATAAAGAGTTAGAGATAGTTACCAAAATCATTAGGGCTAATCTCTATATCTCCAAACCATAATGGTCTTCCCACCAAACTTCCTTGAAGGTGATGCATCCAAAGTAGGGTCCATTAAGCACAAAAGCATCCACCATCAAGGCACCAATGCCCTCACGTCAAGCGAGAGCCTACACCTACATCAAATACAATAGGAGTGGAGTTTAATACTCTATTGGGTCCATGGAGGTTAGCACCTGTCTTAACCCAAACAAATCTATTTGCAAAATTTACATTATGTACTCTATCATAACAAAACTTTGCAAGGTGGCCCTTACGTCCACAATGTGTACATGTGTACACATGAGCATACATGATGTTATGTGCATGAAGGTGAGAAGTATGTGAATGTCGTGGTTTGTGTGCATGCATAGGAGGAGTATGTTTCTTGTGAAATATGGAATCCAACTGTGTGTGATTCATTGCACATTGGCTCAAAGTGGAGCCCAAACAATCAACATTCTTCTTTAACATATTTATATCATTTTCAATATTATAAGAAGAGCATGCAATAGGTATACTAGATGGTGAAGCATGGCAAACATGTGAATTAACATCATTTTTCAAAGAAACATTTTCCTTTGAAACCAAATCTAATTTCTTTAAAATTAAAACAATTTTATTTTTTAAAGATTCATTTTTTTTTAAATAAAATCAAGTTTTGAAGATAGAACCTCATTTTTCTTCAAAACTTCATCACAATTATTTTTACTTTTTAAAATTTTGTTCTCATTTAGGGCAAGATCAAGTTGGGATTTCAATGAGTCCCTTTCATTTGAAATCTCATCCCTTTCTTGCAAAGCCATATTAAGTTTAGAAAACAAATCCTTATTTTCTTATTTTATTTTAAAAGTTTTCTTTTTCAAGAGTTGATATTTTTCAAGCAAATTCTCACAAACAATGAAAGTTTTTCATTTAATGCATCAACATCAACATAATCATCACCTGAAGAACTAGCACTATCATCTAGTTGAGTATTCGAGTTTACCTCAAGGGAGTCATTCCCTTGGACCATATAGCAAGGTTGATCGGACTCATCTCCACTAGATTCCTCCTCCACATATTTTGTCGTTTGAAGTGCGGGAGAGGTCAAAGTATTCCACACTATAAAAGCGGCATCACAATGAGAAATCATATACAAATATTCTTTACTTAGAGTGCATATAAGTGCCTCTAGGGCTTGTGTGTTGGCCTATATATACTTGTTATTATCAAGATATGATTTCCTGATAGTAGTAAGGTAAACATGCATTCCTAGGGTCTTAAGGTACATACTCATCTTATGCTTCCATACATCGATGTTAGAAACATCAAACATAGGAGGGGTCATGAAGTCTATGAGTTAAACTATATGTGTGCAAATGCAAATATAGATTAGCAAACCAAGATCTCACTCCTAGGTGGTTAAACCTAATATCAGGAGCGTAGGCTCTGATACCAATTGAAAGTACACCTAGAGGGGGGTGAATAGGTGTATGGCTAATCTAATGACAAATTATGCGGAATTAAAAATTAATTGCAACACACTTAGTGTAACCAAAGAGTGTAGCCGAATTCCTGTGACGAGCTCTGGACTATCTCCTATAAGTTCCTCTAAATAAGAGTTGAGGTGTTATAGGAAGCTCTCTTGGTTCAACACAAGTGAGGCACACAAACAATACCAAGCATATATGTATGAATGAACAATATAAAATAATGCAAGGTGCAAAAGAGATAGAGTTTAGAGATAGTGGATCAATCGCAAACACGGAGATATTTTCGAGATTCGAGTCACTGCTCTACGTTCCCGCCTTCACACAGAGGGATTTTCACTATATCGTCCACACAGGACTTCCCACACAGGGAACCTCCACTGAGGATTTGGGTAAATACAACTAGGAGTACACAACTACTCTCTCCAACAAACAACAACAATCTCTACACAAGAGGCAAGACACAAAGCCACACAAGATCAACCTCTCAATAGAGGGATAGGCACAAAGCCAACACAATCACCTCTCACTAGAGGGACAAGGCACATAGCCAAACAACAACCTCAATCACCTCTACACTTAGAGGGAAACCAACACAACCTCCACAATCACCTCTACACAAGAAGGATAACAACAAATACAAAGTAAAGAGGATTACAACACTTGGTGGTCTCAACAAACCACAAACTAATTTTCTCACCAAAACAAGATCCTAACAGATAGGATAGATGATAGCTCAAGTGTGAGAAGAACAAGGTGTTTGAAAATCAAATCACAAAGAAAAATACTTGAGAAAACAACAAGAATAAGATAGAAATGAAAATCAAAACAAATATCCCAAATACTCTATTTTTCTTTGATTTTTCCAACCCTTGAAAACAAATAAAGATAGATCCTTTTTAACCCAAAAACTCTTTTAAACTTATTGCTAAAACACTTAAGAAGATGAGAATTTTTGCTTTTGAAATTCTTATGTAAAACAGCCCAAAGGGATGGGTATATATAGCACATTTCAAAAACTAGCCGTTGGGCCAAGACAGTAGAAAAATTCTGTTGGCCTGGATACAGAAAGCAGAGCTCTCTGCCGGTCGACCGCACGGTCAACCGGGGCCAGATCCAGAGAGCAGAGCTCTCTGGCGGTCGACCGGGTCGGTCGACAGGCCCTCCAGCCAAATGGCATGTGCACGTTTGTGCACATCAGTCGACCAGACCGATCGACCGACTTCTGCCGCGGTCGACAGGCAGAAGACCAGGTCACATATTTTGGGGATTAAAAACTTGGTGTTTTTAATATCAATTAAATCCCATAAAATCACATAAATTTCACAAAAATAAGTTCTTATAAGATATTTGAAGTACAAGTATGTGTGACTAAAATTCAACACATATTATAAACTATTTGAACTATTTTTGTGATATTGAAAATAAACTTAAACACAAAATTGATATTTTCTAAAACTTGGATTTTTGAAATGGAAAACCGTTTTCTCCAAAACTCATGTAAATACAAATACATGATATTGAAACAAATTTGAAGCATATTGTATATGGATAGAATCCAATATATATATAAGATATATATCTATGTTTTAGACATGAAATCCAAAATCTGGTTAAACCGAAAACCAAAACCAATAAACTTTAAACTTGTGTGTGTATGTGAACTTGAGCATATCAATACTATCTAATCTTTACTCAAGATCTAAATATACTAAACTAAACACAAATCAACGTCTTCTTATCTCCAAGCCGACTCAATCCAAACACGATCCAACGAGCTTGACTCCAACCGAGTGCTAGATGCGATCTTGACGCGCGAGCTCTTGAATCTTCATGTGAAAGCTCCAAAACTCTTTTGTTGAAGCTAAACACCTACTAATATCTTGGTCAATCACTGAAACTATTTAAACACAAGATTATTAGTAAACTATAACTACATGAGTTAATCATCATCAAAACTAGAGTGATGGGCCTCTTGGCCAACATCCTTCTCCATCTCATTACCCTAAACTGACACATCCTGCCGTTGGATTTCATCTGTAGACTTCCCTTATGCATCTATTGATATTCCACTTGGATTTGCATCAATTGGTACATCAACTGTCTTTACCAGTAACAGTGCATAATTCTTCATCAGTCTCAGATTTTTTGGCATCCAATCTTGTACAACCATCTAAATTATGTAAATCACTCTCATTTGCCTTTGGAATTTCAACCTTATTGTCTGGCTTGCAGCAGTCAGGTACCATCTCTTTCAAACATGTCTCAGGGCCTAAATGTTCAATGTAATACACCACATTTTGGTTGTAATTTAAGTATTCTATAGATTTAAAAACTGTTTGATCATCATTAATTGTTGTGACGAAATTGATATACTCTGATACCAATTGTTGCATGCATAACCAAGGATACCATACTTACTATGAAACCAGTAGTTGGAGATACGGATATCCTCATTGATGACCTCAAGCACGCCATGATATCGATTACCTCGAGCACACAAGATGAATATTAAAATATATAAGAAGAAGAACATACAATTCAGCATGGTTTGGCCCAAACTTGGCCTACGTCCACAGGGAAAGAACTTGAGAGAGCTTTATTATAAACTTGGTACAAAGAGATTTAACCTTCTCTTGATGATACAAGAGTATTTACCTTCTCCTTGAATCTACACCTAGATTATAAGAGTATACCTTCTCTCTATGCACCTTCACCTTGTTCCTCTTTTTCTTGACTTTTTAGGGCCTTCTTGGCTTTTTAGAGCCTTACATTGTTGTTTGCCACAACTTTATTCTTATTTTTTGCTCCAATTTATAATGCTGGGTTACAACCTTTATTTATAAGATTTTACAATACAACTCCTATTTAGATTATGAGATGATCTTGGCCATTGAATGCTTGAAGAATCTTGATCAATCCTATTAGGAGTTGATCTCCTTGATCTAGAAGGATTCTAGATCTTTTAATCTTTAGAAATAAATTTTCATTGAATAGGAATTGAATCCTATCCATACTTCTCCTGAAAAGAAAACTCGCAATCGCCTGAAAAGGAAACTGGTTCACCTTGATTTGCTTCTTCTACTTCAAGTTATCGTCTTCTCCAACTCATTTGAATTTTCTTGGACCTTCATCTCCTCTTGAAAAATAAGGCAAAATTTAAACAATCTCCACCTTGACTTGCTTTTCAAGCCTTTAGTAAAACAACTTGAGATTTTGGATTACTACCTTAATTCTTTCTTTGGTTGTAACCATATTGTGAAGCCTTTAACACTCTTGTCCCCTCCCCCTGGGGCCTGTGGCTGTTTACCACCATACCATGGGCCATCTCGAGCCTTATCTGAATGCACCCTTTCTTTAGTCGTCCTGCAACACTTAGACCCGTTGCACTTTTTCATGAAGCTCCACCTCGGAGTGAGCTCCCTTCAATTCATTGAAACTCCTTAATCTAATTTTTTTCCCTTAGCTTGCATTGCATCACTGCTGCCACCAGAAAATTCCACTTTGTGACGCTTCTCGGTCATGGGGCTCTGCTGGTCTTGAGACAATCCGCCTCTAATTTTACCATGGTCTTACCAAGTTTACACGAACATTGTCAAGGACTTGTCGTGCCATGGTCTTCTACTGATCACTTAGGATGGTTCACCTTCCGTCGATGTTTTAACCTTGAGACTTACCGTCTTAACATAACTGCCATAGTCTTACCGGGCCTTCCCGTCACACACTGCCATGGTCTTCCTTCCATCAATCAGGGCTGCCATCCACCACTGCATTAATGTTTGCCAGATCTATTGCCCTGCTGATCTTTAAACTTGATAGATCTACCAATGCATGCAATAATCTCACCGTGTCACGACTAGCCCGTCATAACTTTGACCGTGATCTCCGTTGATTCTTTTAACTGATCTGTACAGAACCTATATCAGACATTAGAATTTCCTCTATCTACACCTACCATTGCATCCAGAATGCTAAAAAGCATAGGGTTCGACACCTTGATCGTCTGAATCTGACTACGATGCACAATCTAGCTTCCGATCAATCTCGTCCATTGATCGTCTTCATCACCCTCCGTTGTTTTTCCTTTGACTTGCTCCCACAGCGAGCCTCCATAGGATGCCTTGTGCATTGCCTCTGTGAGCTCATCGAGCCAGTCTTATCGTCCGCCATTGGCGATGATCTGATCATCACCTCCACATCTACCGTGTTCAGATTTGAGCATCATTGAGCCTTGACGACTCCACCTTGATCGATATACTCCAAAAGTCATCGATCTTTACCTTAAAACAAATCTGAACTTTCTTGTTGTCTTCTTTATGTTGATGCCTCCGCCGAACTCCATTGACTTGACACCTCCTTCTTCATCCAAAACACTCAAGTCTTGAACGAACACCATCAACTCTGATACCATTTATTGTGATGAAATTGATATGCTCTGATACCAATTATTACATACATAACCCGAGATACCATACTTACTATGATACCAATAGTCAGGAGATACAGAGATCCCCACTGATGACCTTAAGCATGCCATGAGATCGATTACCTCGAGAACACAAGATAAATATTAAAAGATATAAGAAGAAGAACACACAATTTAACGTGGTTCGGCCCAAACTTGGCCTACGTACATGGGGAGAGAACTTGAGAGAGCTTTATTAATAAACTTGGTACAAAGAGATCTAACCTTCCTCTTGACGACACAAGAGTATTCGTTTTTTCCTTGAATCTACGCCTAAATTATAAGAGTATGTCTTCTCTCTATGCACCTTCACCTTACTCTTCTCTTTCTTGCTTTTTAGGGCTTTCTTGACTTTTTAAGGCCTTACATTGTTGTTCACCACAACTTTATTCTCCTCTTCTACCCCAATTTACAATGCTGGGTTACAACCTTTATTTATAAGATTTTACAATACAACTCCTATTTGGACTATGAGATGATATTGACCACTGGATGCATGAAGAATCTTGATCAATCCTATTAGGAGTTGATCTTCTTGATCTAAAAGGATTCTAGACCTTTTAATCTTTAGAAACAAATCTTTATTGAATAGGAATTCAATCCTATGTTGGCCCAAAGGCTCATCACTCTAGTTTTGATGATGATTAACTCATGTAGTTATAGTACTAATGATCTTGTGTCTATTTAGTTTCAGATATTTAATCAAGATCTTAGTAGATGTTTAGCTTCAACAAAAGATTTGAAGTCTTTTGAAGCTAGCACGTGTTGATTTAAGAGCTCGCGCATCAAGATCGCATCAAGTACTCAAGAGGAGTCTAACCCATTGGATCAAGGTTTGGACCAAGTCAGGAAGGAGAAGAAGATTTTCAAAAGAAGATTTTCGTGAAGACTCCAGTCATGTTTGTAAGTATTAAGATTTTGTGTTTAGATAAAATATAAAGGATAGATTAGTTGTGGATTGCTCAAGCTCATACACACACACAAAATTTATATGTGTTTTCATAAAATAGCTTTAGTTTTAGAAAATACCGTTTTGATTTTGAACTTCAAAGTATACATTCCTATGTTTCATGATTGGATTTCATCAAAACAAGTTTATATGGTTTATATGTGTTTTGGATTTCACCATACACATTGTTGGTTCAAAATTTTTCTTGCTTAGAAAAACTTATTTAATGTTTCTATATTATGTGTTTGAGTTTTGTATTTATCAAAACTTATTTTAGAGCTTATTGTCAAAAACATAGATATTTCATCTCATATGTGTATTAGATCATATTCATACACACTAAGCTTCAAAAGTGTTTAAAATCTCTTATTTTTGTATTTGAAGAAGTTTTGGAAAATCGTTTTTCAAATTAAAAATTGATTTTGAAAAAATACGGATTTTTATTTAAGGCAAAATTTCTATATTACAAAAATGGTTCAAAAATTTTGTAATATGCGTTGATTTTTTGATCACACATATTTGTACTTCAAAGTATATTAATGAACTTATTTTTGCATATTTTATGAGATTTTATTAGAGTTTACAAAATCAAATTTTAATCCCCAAAATTTCAGACCTGCCTTCTGGCGGTCGACCGACCGGTCGACCGATCCAGAAGTCAGTCGACCAGGCGGTCGACTGATGTGCACAAAAACGTGCACGGGCCTTTGGCTTGAGGGCCGGTCGATCGGGTGGTCGACCGATCTGGCCCCGGTCGATCGGACGGTCGACCGTCTAGAGAGCTTTATTCTCTGGATCTTGCCTCAGTCGACTGGGCGGTCGACAGACAGGTCATGACCAGGGCGCGGTCGACCGGGCGGTCGACCGGCAGGTCCCAACAGTTAAAAATATGACCGTTGGCTGGTCGATCGACCGGTCGACCGACAGGTCATCTGACCTACAGATTTGGCCCCAACGGCCATATTTTTTAGCTCTATAAAAGGGGGCTGTTTTGGGTTGTTTTATACAAGAGTTCAAGAGGGTTTCAAAGCCAGTTTTTCCTACCTCTCTTAGAGTTTTCTCCACTTATTTTTGGGCTAAAACTTTTATATCAAAAGGAGAGTTTTCAAGAGTGTTTTTCAAAAGAGATTTCTTGAGGTTTCCACCACAACTCTATCTTACTTTTCTCACGCAAAGTTGAGCTTTCCATTGCTATATCAATCCTCTAGGGATCTTTTTTGTGAGAGTGTTTTTGTGTGATCAAAGTGTAGAGATCACCAAATGTTCATCTTTGTATTTGAGGAGGCGAACTTGTGGGTTCGTATTGTGACGAGTTCTTATGGGAGCTCGGTGTAGAGGTGCGACCTCAGCAAGCTAGTGTGCTTGCGTGTGTTGTTCTTGCGGGAACAAGTGAGGGACTTGTGGGTCCAAGAGTTCTAGTGTGAACTCATTGTAGATGTTGCGGCACCGAGTGATCTTGCGGGATCGATTCTAGTGGAAATCCTTCATAATGTTGAAGGCGGGGACGTAGAGCAAGGGTGCTCGAACCTCGAAACAATTCTCCCTTGTTTGCGATTGCTCATCTCTCTCTCTCTCTCACTTGTGTTTTATATCTTGCATGCTCTTATTGTTCATATATATTACTTGCTTGATATTTTCTTGTGCTTAATTGATATATGCTTGAGATTGTTTGCTCACACTTGTATTCAACCAAGAGAGCCATAATGTTAGAACTTGCTTTTGATGATACATTTGTGAAGACATATCAATGGAGCTCTTTTGCACAAGCCTATTCAAGAGTTCTACATGATCAAGACTTCCCAAAGAGAGTTGCTATTGATGTGTATTGTAATATTTATTAGAATGTTAAAAGCCTTAAAACACACATACACATCATTAGTCTATTAGTAGACTTGACCCTTCCTATTAGTAAACTTGACCACCTATTAGTAGACTTGACCCTTCCTATTAGTAGACTTGATCACCTATTAGTAGACTTGACCCTTGCTATTAGCAGACTTGACCCTTCCTATTAGCAGACTAATAGGATTGTTAGTCGACTTATCAAAATGATTAGTCGACTAATACATGTTATAGTCGACTTATAATTCCTGCTGGTCGACTAATTATAGTTTCCAGAAACTTGCATATCTGTTTGTCTTATGTAGTCGACTTATACCCAAGATTAGTTGACTAACCCAGTCTAAATTGCCTACCCTAGTCAACTAACCCCCAACCCCTAGTCGACTTATAGCAGTTTGTAACTGTTGTATAGTTATTGAATTCTGGTGTTTTATTCAACGTTTCAAAATTCAAATTTGTCCTAATAACTACCCTAACTGACCCTAACTGACTATAGATTTCATCTATAAATAGGGATGTTATCTTAGGCTAAATACACCAATTCAAATCTTAAGTTTTCAGCCTAAAAATTCTGTCAAAATTCTGGTTTTCTGAAAAACTGTTCTCACTTTCATTTCTTCACTCAAATTCCTACTCCATAGTGAGGATTTCTGAAAGTCCACCTATAATAGCCCTTATCCACGATCACATACAGATTCAAGGCTTATAGGAAAGTTTATAATCACTCAAAGAGGAGCATTGTACAAGAGCGTCTTCGGGTTGAAGAGAGTTTGTACAAGGTGTTGTGGTCTTCTTGGTTGTAAGAAGAGTTGTACACATTTGGCAAAGGGGATTTGTCAAGTGGTGTGCAAGGTGTTGATTTTGGGTGTACAAAGTCAAAGGATAAAGGAAAACTCAAGCGGGTGGCTTGGGGACTGGATGTAGGTCACGAGGACCGAACCAGGATAAATCACTATTGTTTGCGTTTGCTTAACTTTTCTGTGATTTAATTTTCTTTTATTGCAAGTACTTTATTTCTTTAACACTAATATTCTTGTGTGAGCATTGACTTCGTATATTAGATCCACACTTGGCATCATCTCGGGACCAACAATTGGTATCAGAGCGGGTTCAACAATTGGTATCAGAGCCCTGCATACCTAGTCAACAATCTACAAGGATGGCAACGGAGTTTCCTTCATCACAATTCAAAGAAGGACATTCTACACAACGTCTACTGCTATTCGATGGATCGAACTACAACGATGGAAGTATAGAATGAAGATCTACTTGCAATCGATCAACTACGAACTATGGAATATAGTAGAAACAGCGTACACCAAACTGACTACCAACTACAACGCTTGGAGTGATGATCAAAAGAAGAATACGAACCTTGATGCTAAAGCGATGAATGTTTTATTTTGTGCCTTAACCAAAGAAGAATTCAACTGTGTGTCAACAGCCACTTCTGCAAATCAAATATGGCACATACTACAGGTAACACATGAAGGCATAAATAAGGTTAAGGAATCTAAAATTTCTATTCTTGTCCACAGGTTTGAACTTTTCAAAATGAAGGAGAATGAAACCATCTCAGAAATGGTTACAAGGTTCACCGACATAACAAATTCCTTAGCATCCCTTGGAAAGGAATACACCCAAGTCAAAAAAGTTCGCAAGATCCTTCGTGAACTCACTTCAGATTGGGAGAAGAAGACAACTGCAATCGAAGAAGCGAATGATCTCTCAACAATGTCGTTAGAAAACCTTATTGGTAATCTAATGGCATATGAAGTGCAACTCGAAGACAGAAAGAAGGATGAACAACAATCTCTCTCAAAGAAGAAAGAACTTGCCTTCTATGCATCCTCAGACACGGACAATTCAGATAACGATGAAGAGGAGATGGCAATACTTTCAAGAAAATTCAGAAGATTCTTAAAGTAAGGTAAATTTAAATGTTTTAACTGCAATAAAACAGGTCATATGAAGAAGGATTGCCCATTGCTCAAAAACAAAAGTAAATTCAAGTGTAAAAAGTTTAGAAAGAAGAAAGACTACAAAGCATCATGGGAAAACAGTGATTCCTCTTCCTCTGACGAAGAAGAAACCACTGAATATGCCAACATCTGTTACATGGCGCTAGAAGAAGATGAGGTACAATATACTGAACTTTTAGATGCATTCCATGAATTATTCAATGATCTAAAGAATGAAAAAATGAAAAATAAAGTTTTATTAAAGAAAAATAAAAAACTTTTCAAAGAAAATTCATGTTATGCTTCTCAAGTTTCTTCTATAAATTCTCAAAAAGATTATTTTGAAAAAGTGATATCATTAAAAAAGGATAATGAGAATTTTATAAAAGAAAATATTTTGCTTAAAAAAAAAACTGTGACTTTAAATGAAAGAATCTCTGTCTTAGATAAAGACATGTCAGTTTTCAAAATAAAATATGAAGAGATTTTGAAAAATGTAACTAAGTTTAATCAAGAAAAAGAAAAGTTGAATGATTTATTATCATATCAAAAGATGTCACATAATCATTATGGTCTTGGATTTTTTGAAAAATCTTCATATGTTAGTAATCCATATAATTCTTTTGTGAAAAGAAAGTCTGATAATATTTCAAAAAGAATTAAGAATAAGTTTATATGAATTCCTAAAAACTTAAGCATTTTTGACAAAAATACTTATATTGCATCATACATACATGATATATGTAATTCATGCAATTATGTGTATACTAACAGATGGAAACTAAATTCAAATTGGGTTTGGTCTCCTAAAGGTTAATACTTTACTCTTATGATTGGTACCATCTAATGTTTATCTTTCAGGTACCATATAAAAAGTTTGATAAGAAAAATATTTCAAGATATATATTTTTTGCAGGGGGAGAACACATGTTTTTCTATATCTGTTATAACCTCTTTTCTGCAGGGGGAGAACATATTTTCTGCAGGGGGAGAACATATAACATATTCTCTGCAAGGGGAGTATTCGTGCATACAATGTGTCATCATCAAAAAGGGGGAGAATGTTGGAACTTACTTTTGATGATACATTTGTGAAGACATATCAATGGAGCTCTTTTGCAGAAGCCTATTCAAGAGTTCTACATGATCAAGACTTCCCAAAGAGAGTTGCTATTGATGTGTATTATAATATTTATTAGAATGTTAAAAGCCTTAAAACACACATACACATCATTAGTCTATTAGTAGACCTGACCCTTCCTATTAGTAGACTTGACCACCTATTAGTAGACTTGACCTTTCTTATTAGTAGACTTGACCCTTCCTATTAGTAGACTTGATCGTCTATTAGTAGACTTGACCCTTGCTATTAGCAGACTTGACCCTTCCTATTAGCAGACTAATAGGATTGTTAGTCGACTTATCAAAATGATTAGTCGACTAATACATATTATAGTCGACTTATAATTCCTGTTGGTCGACTAATTATAGTTTCCAAAAACTTGCATATCTGTTTCAGTCTTATGTAGTCGACTTATACCCAAGATTAGTCGACTAACCCAGTCTAAATTGCCTACCCTAGTCGACTAACCCCCAACCCCTAGTCGACTTATAGCAGTTTGTAACTGTTTTACAATTATTGAATTTTGGTGTTTTATCCAACGTTTCAAAATTCAAATTTGTCCTAATAACTACCCTAACTGACCCTAACTGACTATAGATTTCAGCTATAAATAGGGATGTTATCTTAGGCTAAATACACCAATTCAAATCTCAAGTTTTCAGCTTAAAAATTCTATCAAAATTCTGGTTTTCTGAAAAACTGTTCTCACTTTCATTTCTTTACTCAAATTCCTACTCCATAGTGAAGATTTCTGAAACTCCACCTATAATAGCCCTTGCCCACGATCACATACAGATTCAAGGCTTATAGGAAAGTTTGTAATCACTCAAAGAGGAGCATTGTACAAGAGCGTCTTCGGGTTGAAGAGAGTTTGTACAAGGTGTTGTGGTCTCTTGATTGTAAGAAGAGTTGTACACATTTAGCAAAGGGGATTTGTCAAGTGGTGTGCAAGGTGTTGATTTTGGGTGTACAAAGTCAAAGGATAAAGGAAAATTTTAAGCGGGTGGCTTGGGGACTGGATGTAGGTCACGAGGACCGAACCAGGATAAATCACTCGTGTTTGCGTTTGCTTAACTTTTTTGTGATTTAATTTCCTTTTATTGCAAGTACTTTATTTCTTTAACACTAATATTCTTGTGTGAGTATTGACTTCGTATATTAGATCCACACTTGGCATCATCTCGGGACCAACAATTGGTATCAGAGCGGGTTCAACAAGTGGCACCTCAACTTTTAATTTAGAGGAATCTAGAGGAGATAGTTTATAGCCCTTCACCGAGAATTCGGCTACTCTCTTGTGTTATACCTTGTGTCTTAACTTAATAGCTTTAGTTTGCATAAATAGTTTTTAATTCCACATCATTTGCATTAGATTAGCTTGTACACCTATTCACTCCCCTCTATGTGTATTTCAATTGGTATCAGAGCTTGATGCTCTTCTTTTGGGTCTAACAATCTTGAGTTAAAGATTCTCATTTTAGCTAACACAATATTTGTTTACACACACATGGATTTCATGACACCTCCTATGTTTGACATTCTTAACATCCAAACTTGAAAGGTTAAGATGTCAATGTACCTAAAAGCCCTAGGTATTCATGTTTATTTTGTCACTATTAAAAATTCTTATTGTTTAAATGGCAAAAACCTTGAGGCTAATGCAAAAGCCCTTCATGCTTTAAGATCTACCCTAAATGATGAATATTTATTTAGGGTTTCTAATTTTGATTCGACTTTTGTAATATGGACAAACTTGTCTCCCCTGGTGAACAAAAGCAATACTATATGGGGAGTGACTCGGATGATGGAAGTGATACTTCCAACATATACTATAAGGTCCAAGGGGATAACCCCCGTGAGGTAAACTCCGAATCCAAGTTAGAAGAAGATATTGATATGCCTTATGATGAGCTTGCATCTTTTTGTCAAAAATTTCTTTAAAAATATGATTTATTAAAAATTGAAAAGGATAAGATGAAGAAGGAAAACGCTTCTTTATTAAAAGAAAAGGATTCTTTTAAAAGTAAATTTGAATGTGTTTCAAAAGAAAATGAATCTTTTAAAAAGAAAATTATTTTGATGGAAAAAGAAAAGAAAATTATTTTAAATGAAAATAACTCTTTGAAAAAGAAATTTATTTTAAAAGAAAATGAAAACATTTCTAAAAAAGAAAAAGATTGTTGATTCTCATGTCTCTCATGATAATAATGTTGCATCCTCTTTTGATAAAAATGAGATTCATATTTTAAAAAAGAGAATTGATTGTTTGAGCTCAAATTTGAGCAATTGTGCATTTAAACATAATAAATTGGAATCTGTGTTTCGCAAGAAACAAATTTCACACATCCATGCACATCCTACAAGGCATACACCTCAAGCCCACCATGATCACACCCATTTTCATATGCATGCTAGAGGTACACATGTACACATTGTGGTCGCAAAGGCCATCTTGCAAGATTTTACTTTGATAGATTAAATTTTATAAATTTGCAAATAAAAATGTTTGGATTCCTTATGATACTAACCCTCGTGGACCTAAAAAGAAATGGGTACCAAAATCCCTACCTCTTGTATTTGATGTAGGCGTGAGCTCTCACATGACGTGAGAGGAATGGTGCCTTGGTGGTGGATGCATGATGAGCTAGATGGACATACCAAATTGTTGCATCACCTTCAAGGATGCTTGGTGGGAGGACCACCATGGTTTGGAGACTTAGAGAATAGTTCATATGGTTTGGCAACTATCTCTAAACTCTCATTTTTATTTACATGCTTTCATATAAATATTTTTAGCATGTTTTGGTTTCAATGCTCATTATGTTAAATGATCATGTTTTGTGATTCATGTGGTGATTACTTGTTTAGATGCAATTTTGATTAAAACTTGTGTTTATACTTGTATAAGTAGTGAGCTACACTTGATTATTATAAGTTTGTGCTTCATTGCTCATTTGTACTCATTACATGTACACGTATAGCCTAGTTTTGATGATTCTTTCATTTATACTTGTTTTCCCTATCTTTGTACGTGTTTTGCTTCATGTATATGTTGTTTTGTCTAAAACTTATAGATATACATGTATATCCTAGAGCCACTTGCCTTCATGCAATATATTTTTGTGAACTAGTTTATGTTTGGATATGTATGTATACATTTAATTTCAACAAAACATACATATACCTTGATGCTTACTTAGTTTTGATGAAAATTTTAGTTTTGATGATTTTCATGCTTTTGATAAAAGAATTTCATGTTTATTTTGAACCTTATTGATTATTTTCATGAATATGCTATTCACGTGATTCTTGTGCACTCACATTTCTTTTACTTACTCATAACTTTATTTTCATGAACATTTATGAGCTTTATAGATTTCTAGTGTCAACTCTTGTGTATTTAGCATGATCTTCATAGAATATACATGATCTGGTTTCATATTTAAAGGATCTTTAATTAGTTTTTTAAAAATTACTTTAAACTAGTTATTTATTCTTCATTTGGTAGTATTTTCAATCTATAATTATTTTCAAACTCTTATTTTTAAAAACTCCTACCAACCTAAAGGGCGGTTGGATGGGCGACCATGCCTTGTATACCCTTATTGAATATCTTTTAAACTTGTGCATGAATAGGGTGATAGGTATGAGTTATATACATGATCTTCATACTATTTTATTTTTGTATACTCATATGTGTTTCTTATATATGTATGCTTCAAATTTCAATTAGTATCAATTTCAATTGGTATTTTTAATTTCATACATACATATATATGATTTGATTGTGCTTGTTTTATAATATCTTTACATTCTTAAAGCACAAATTATGTTTATGTTAAGCTTGATTTTATTTCAAATGTTAATTGATATCTTTACAAGCTTTTGCATTAATTTCAATTGGTATTTATTTGGTATCAAAATGTACTTCATATTTCACCTTTAATTGGTATCAAAATTTACTATTGGTATCTTAAAAAAAAAATTCTCTACAAGTGGTACCAATATTTGTTTTTGTCGACTACAATTTGATTTCATTGGTATCATAATTTATTTTGCTGACTTCAAGAAATTTCAAAATTTTTGTTTTAAAAGTGGTTTCAAACTTTGTTGATATGTTTTGCCTATATGCAAGGGGAGCTCAACATCTCCTCTATATATAAATTCATGTTGAGTGTATCTCACGTTGAGGAGCTTAACATCTCCGTTTATATATTGTATATTATGTTTTATGTGGGTTAGGGTCTAGTTATCCCTTTTCTATGTAATGCATGTATGCAGGGGGAGCAAACTTTACGCCTCTCCTCCTCATGAATGTATATCGCATATACATCTTTATTGTTTGATTGTCCTCACCCTTTTTTTGATAAATTGACAAAAGGGGGGAGAAGAATTTAGTGAGTTTATATATGCATGTTTATATTTTTGTTTATGCATATATGTTTGTGTTTACTTTATGCATTTTATTGAATATTTATTGTTTATTGTTATGCATGAGTTAAGGAGGAGCATCTATGAAGCTAATCTTTAATCCATGCATATATAACTCCATGAGTTTTGTTATTATCAAAAAGGGGGAGATTATTGGCCCAAAGGCCCATCACTCTAGTTTTGATGATGATTAACTCATGTAGTTATAGCACTAATGATCTTGTGTCTATTTAGTTTCAAATATTTAATCAAGATCTTAGTAGGTGTTTAGCTTCAACAAAAGATTCAAAGTCAAGTTTTGAAGCTAGCACGTGTTGATTCAAGAGCTCGCACATCAAGATCGCATCATGTACTCAAGAGGAGTTTAGCTCATTGGATCAAGGTTTGACCAAGTCAAGAAGGAGAAGAAAATTTTCAAAAGAAGATTTTCGTGAAGACTTGAGTCATGTTTGTAAGTGTTAAGATTTTGTGTTTTAGATAAAATGTAAAAGATAGATTAGTTGTGGATTGCTCAAGCTCATATACACACACAGGGAAAATTTATATGTATTTTCATAAAATAGTTTTAGTTTTAGAAAATACCGTTTTGGTTTTGAGCTTCAAAGTGTACATTCCTATGTTTCATGATTGGATTTCACCAAAACAAGTTTATATGGTTTATATGTGTTTTGGATTTCATCCATACACATTGTTGGTTCAAATGTTTAAAAAAACTTATTTGATGTTTCTATGTCATGTGTTTGAGTTTTGTATTTATCAAAACTTATTTTAGAGCTTATTGTCAAAATCATAGATATTTCATCTCATATGTGTATTGGATCATATCCATACACACTAAGCATCAAAAATGTTTAAAATATCTTGTTTTTGTATTTGAAGAAGTTTTGAAAAAATTATTTTTCAATTGATTTTGAAAAATACGGATTTTTGTTTAAGGCAAAATTTCTATATTACAAAAATGGTTCAAAAAGTTTGTAATATGTGTTGATTTTTTGATCACGCATATTTGTACTTCAAAGTATCTTAATGAACTTATTTTTGTAGATTTTATGAGATTTTATTAGAGTTTATAAAACTAAGTTTTAATCCCCAAAATTTCAGACCTGGCCTTCTGGCGGTCGACGGGGCAGTCGACCAATGTGCACAGAAACGTGCACTTGGCTTGAGGGGCGGTCGACCGGGCGGTCTACCGATCTGGCCCCGGTCGACCGTCCAGAGAGCTTTGCTCTCTAATTCTTGCCTAGATCGACCAGGCAGTCGACCTACAGGTCATGACTGTTGGCCCAAGGTTACAATCACCCGGTTTTTTAGAGTTTTGATGATTACAAAACATATATAGTTATTTGTACTAATCATATTTTAGTGTTTAAGTGTGTTTCAGGGTTCTAAGGATTCAAGATGTTTTCTTTCCTAAAGGAAGGTATTTTTGACTCAAGTTGACTCAATTCGGGATCAAGGATTCAAGCTATTCAACATTGCATATGAAGAAGCCCTAATTTGAAGATCTTGTAGTCACCTAGAACCATTGTAAGAAATAGTATGTTAAAGAGTAAGGTTATAATAAGTTGGCTCAAGAAAACACACACACACTTTCACTTTTCAAAATACGAGTTTTGTTTTGGTTAGTTGGATTAGGTGCATGTCTTGATTGATATACATGTCTCAAAATATTTCATATTTTTACATCTAGTTTAAATCATGTATACCATCCCTTATAGCATGCTACTTAAACATAAAACTATTAAAAAATATTTTAAAAATTCTTCAAAGTTCAAAAATATTTCCAAAATAAAACTGTTTCAGGCCTAACGGTCGATCGGGCGGTCGACCGGATCTATTTCAGGCCAGATCGGTCGACCGGACCGGTCGACCGGGCCTTGTGGCTTTGGCGTGCACGTTTGTGCACGTCTGCCGGTCGACCGAACCGGTCGACCGACTGACTGACCCTTGCTCTCGGTTTTGTCGGTCGACCAGGCCAGTCGACCGACAGAACAAACAAATCCTTTTTGATTAGCCTGCGGTTAACCGACCGGTCGACCGAGTCCAACGGCTCTTTTGCCAGATAGACCGCCGGTCGACCGGCCTGGTCGACCGACAGCCGCCAGCAGCCCCCAACGGCTAGTTTCTTAGAATCTGTTTTCTGGTTTTGATTTTGATGTTTCTTTCAGCTATCTCTGATTTTCTTGTGGCTATAATCTGACCTATTGACCTAGATTAAATGATGAAATGCTCTTTTCTAATCCCTATAAATAGATGTCATTGGTCCCTTGTTGAATACAAGAAAAATCCCTATTGTTTTTAAGTTTCTAAAGAAAAGAAAAGTTTTCAAGCTCTCACTTTCTAAAGTGCTTTCTTGGTTAAAGTTTTTCAGTTGTTTTCCAAGCTCTTTTCTTGGTTAAAGTTTTGATTTTGATGTTTCTTTCAGCTATCTCTGATTTTCTTGTGGCTATAATCTGACCTATTGACCTAGATTAAATGATGAAATGCTCTTTTCTAATCCCTATAAATAGATGTCATTGGTCCCTTGTTGAATACAAGAAAAATCCCTATTGTTTTTAAGTTTCTAAAGAAAAGAAAAGTTTTCAAGCTCTCACTTTCTAAAGTGCTTTCTTGGTTAAAGTTTTTCAGTTGTTTTCCAAGCTCTTTTTACTTCTTTACAACTGAATTTTCTCACTTCACTTCTTGAGTCAAAAATCATCTCCACTCTATAAGAAGTTGTAAGAGAGAAGTTTGTGGTCTTTTGATCACCTAGTGACTTGTAGTTCCTTGTGTTGAGATCCCTCTTATGTAGAGGTTGGATTGGTGGGAGTTGGGACTCCGGTCTTGTGTAGACCAATTGTAATCCCCTTGGGTGTAAAGGTTCCGGTGTAGAAATTTCCTTTACGGATTTAGTGGAAATCCTTAACGGTGGTGGAGGCGGGGACGTAGAGCAGTGGCTCGAACCTCGAAACAAATTACTTGTGTTTGCGATTGGTTTCCTTATTGCTTTTTATTGCTTTACATTTCTATCTTGTGATACCTCTTGCTTGCACTTCATTATTACACCCATTTCATTTACTTGCATTTTTCGGCCTTTACTCATCTCAACAAGAAAGCAATTACGCGCCTCAACTCATAATCTAGAGGAATCAAAGAGGAGAAGTTCTAGAGCCCTTCACGGGGATTTCGGCTTCAATTTCTTGTTTTGAGTGACCGGTTGCATCATACATACATACTTGTTTAAAAAGATCATTAGATTAGCATTAACACCTATTCACCCCCCTCTAGGTGTTTTTCAATTGGTATCAGAGCTTTGGTCTCTAGGCTCTTGGCTTAACAACCTTAGAGAGATCCTATATTGCTAATCACTCTATTCATATTTCATCCTCATACACTTAGTAAAAATCGCCGAAGGAATTAAGACCCCACCCAAGTTTGATGGCCTTAACTTTCCCATATGGAATGTTAAGATGACCGTGTTTTTGCAATCCTTAGGGAGCCGGGTTGCAAAGGCGGTGACCAAACCTTTTAGTGCACCCCTTGGTGATGAGGACACTTGGTCCGATATTGCCACGAAAGAGTTTGACGCTAATGCTAGGGCACACTATACCTTACTTCAAGCTCTTAATGACGATGATATTTCTAGAGTCATTCATTGCAAATCCGCTTATGAGATTTGGACTCACCTACTTGTCACTCATGAGGGAACTTCACAAGTAAAGAGGGCAAAAATCGACCTTCTTCGTTCCCAATATGAAAACTTTTCTATGCAAGAGAATGAAACCATAGATGATATGGTTACTAAGTTTACAAAGATTACTAATGGACTTTCTTCTTTAGGTGACGACATTGACAACGACCAAAAAGTGAGGAAGATTATCCGTGCACTCCCTCCATCTTGGGAAGTCAAAGCCACAACTTTGAAGGAGCTCAATGACAAGGAAGAAATGGAGCTCATCGGTCTCATTGGGAATCTCAAGACCCATGAGATGGAAAGAAAAGCAAGAGAAGAGATGGCTCCTCCCAAGAAGAAAGCAATCGCCTTCAAGAGATCTTCCACCTACTCTGACGAGGATGATGAAGAAGAGGATGATGAAGATCTTTCTCTTCTTGTAAAGAACGTTCGGAGAATGTACAACAAGGCAAAATTCTAAAATAGAAGGAGATGGCAAGGTAAAGAAGAGAAGAAAATCAATTGCTTCAATTGCCAGAAGCCGGGTCACATTGTTGCGGAATGTCTGGAAAACAAAGGCAAACCCTCCACCTCCAAGAAGCCATACAAAAAGAAAGCTTTAAAGGCTACTTGGGATTCGGAGAGTGAACCCGATGAGGAAGTCGACACCGCCAACATGTGCTTCATGGCAAATGAAAGCACAAGCAAGGTACATTCCAAAGCCCAACAACGTAAGGAGTGGTGGTATCTTGATAGTGGTTGCTCAAGGCACATGACTTAGGATATCAACAACTTCGCAACCCTATCAAGATACCATGAAGGTGGCACCGTCACCTTCGGAGATGACGCCAAAGGAAAAATCATTGGTATTGGTAATGTTAAACTTAGTACATCTCCTTTAATAGAAAATGTTGTTTTAGTTGATGGCCTCAAGTATAATCTCTTGAGTGTTAGTCAACTTTGTGATAAAGGTTTTAATATTGTTTTTAATGACCTAGCATGTAGTGTTATTGATAGACAATCCAATGCATGTATATTTTTCGGATTTCATGAAAATAATTACATGATTGACATGTCTAGAATGCTATGCAATGCTACTTGTTTGAATGCCCTCGATGATGACTCTTGGTTGTGGCATAGGAGATTAGGCCACATTTCTTTTGACCATCTATCTAGATTAAACAACAAGAAAATGGTGAAAGGTATTCCTTACTTGAAATTTAAAAAGGACCGCATTTGCGATGCGTGCCAACTTGGAAAACAAACCAAGTCCTCTTTCAAATCAATCAAGGATATCATGACATCACGACCTTTGGAGTTGATCCATATGGATTTGTTTGGTCCTACACAAACCAAAAGTCTAAGTGAGAATCGTTTTGCTTTCCTTTTAGTTGATGATTTCTCTCGTTTTACTTGGGTTTTCTTTTTAGAACACAAAAATCAAGCCTTTTCACATTTTCAAGCTTTTAAGAAAAGAGTTGAAAAGGAAAAAGATTCTTCTATTTTAAGAATAAGAAGTGATAGAGGTGGTGAATTCAATAACCAACCCTTTACCATTTTTTGTGAAGAACATGGAATTAAGCATGAACTGTCTTGTCCTAGAACTCCACAACAAAATGGAGTCGTTGAGAGGAAAAATCGTACATTACAAGAGATGGCTAGGACAATGATAAATGAGTACGGTCTTTCTCATTATCTATGGGCCGAGGCCGTTAACACATCTTGCTACATATCAAATAGGGTTTTCTTATGCAAAAATACTTCTAAAACATCTTTTGAGATTTATTATTCAAGAAAACCAAATGTTTCATACTTTAAAGTTTTTGGTTGTAAATGTTTTGTTTTGAATACTAAAGATACTTTAGGTAAATTTGATGAAAAATCATATGAAGTAATTTTTTTTGGTTACTCTTATACTAGTAAAGCTTATAGAGTTTTCAATAAGTCATCCTTGACTATTGAAGAATCTATACATGTAAAGTTTGAGGAATCTAATGTGTTTGTTGAGAATGTTGTAGAAATAGATTCCCTAAATGAAGACATGGAGATAACTACTTTGAAGGACTCACCTACTCTTGAAGACATGCCAAAGGGTGATAAAGAAAATGAAGTTTAAGAAGTTGAAGTGGAGACAACTCAACCACTTCTAAAAGATTGGAGATTCACTTCACATCATCCCAAGGATCTTATTATAGGTGAAGTATCAAAAGGGGTAACTACTCATTCTAAACTTCATGATCTTTGTGGGCACTATGCATTTATTTCTTATTTTGAACCCAAGAACATCCTCGAAGCCGAGGGCGACTCATATTGGTTGCTTGCCATGCAAGAGGAGCTCAATCAATTTGAGCGCAACCAAGTTTGGCATCTTGTTCCTAGGCCCCATGATACACCAACAATTGGTACTAAATGGATTTTTAGGAACAAGTTGGATGAGTCGGGTAATGTTGTAAGGAATAAAGCTAGGTTAGTGGCCCAAGGTTACACTCAAGTCGAAGGTATCGATTTTGAGGAAACTTTTGCACCCGTAGAACGGCTTGAAGCCATACGGATGACACTTGCATTTGCTTCATATAAAGATTTTAAACTTTTTCAAATGGATGTAAAAAGTGCTTTCTTAAATGGATTTATTGAAGAGGAGGTGTATGTTGAACAACCCCCCGGGTTTGTTGATCCTACACATCCGGATTTTATTTTCAAACTAGACAAAGCTCTTTATGGTTTAAAACAAGCCCCTAGGGCTTGGTATGAAAGACTTTCTTCATTTCTTGTTTCAAATGGTTTCACTAAAGGAAAAATAGATACTACTTTGTTTACCAAACATGTTGAAAATGATATACTTATAGTTCAAATATATGTTGATGATATCATATTTGGTTCTACTAATGAAAATCTTTGCAAAGCTTTTGAATCATGCATGAAGGAGGAATTTGAGATGTCTATGATGGGCGAGCTTAACTACTTCCTTGGTCTCCAAATCAAGCAAAGGAAGGGTGGGATTTTCATCAATCAAGCCAAGTACACGAAGGAACTTATCAAGAAATTTGGGCTTGAAGGGGCTAAGACAAGTAAAACTCCCATGGCTACCACCACAAAGCTTGACAAGGATGAACAAGGTACAAATGTAGACATTAAACTCTACTATAGCATGATTGGTAGCTTGTTGTATTTAACGGCTAGTAGGCCGGACATTATGTTTTGTGTATGTCTTTGTGCTCAATCGTGTCCTAAAGAGTCCCATTTGATTGCGGTAAAACGCATTATTAGATACCTTAAGGGCACAATTGAAATGGGTTTGTGGTATCCGAAGATCGGACAATTTTCCATGACGCGTTTTTCAGATGCCGACTATGTGGGTTGTAGAGTGGATAGGAAGAGTACAAGTGGAACATGTCAATTTCTCGGTAATTGTCTTGTTTCATGGTCTTCCAAGAAACAAAATTCGGTAGCCCTCTCAACTGCCGAGGCGGAGTATGTTGTGGCGGGGGCTTGTTGTGCACAAGTCTTTTGGATGAAACATACTCTCCTTGACTATGATTTGCATTATGACCATATTAAAATATTTTGTGATAATACTAGTACTATTCATATGACTAAAAATGCAAATCAACATAGTAAGACTAAGCACATTGACATTCGGTATCACTTTCTTCGAGATCACTATGAGAAAGGTGATATTAAAATTGATTATGTTTCTACCGAATATACAAAACCACTAGACTATACTAGATTTTCTTTTATTTGTGGTGAATTGAATGTTTGTGTTATGAATTCATGAAATTTTTTTAACCATGTTTACCCTTTTTGATGTATGACAAAAAGGGGGAGAAAAAGTTTTTTGAGTTTTGAGTTTTGAGTTATGTGTATTGAGTTATTGTTTGTTTACTTTTGAGCTATATGTTTTGGATTACTATTTCTTTCTTATGCCAAGTTTTGTTTTTACTTTTTGTAAAAATTCATTCATGTATATAGTCATTCATATATATAGCATGATTTGAGGGGGAGCCTCCAAGCTCCTTTTCAATTTTTTCCCATTTTTTGTTAAATAACTCATATGTTTTTGTCATCATCAAAAAGGGGGAGATTGTTGGCCCAAGGTTACAATCACCCAGTTTTTTGGAGTTTTTATGATTACAAAACATATATAGTTATTTGTCTAATCATATTTTAGTGTTTAAGTGTGTTTCAGGGTTCTAAGGATTCAAGATGTTTTCTTTCCTAAAGAAAGGTATTTTTGACTCAAGTTGACTCAATTCGGGATCAAGGATTCAAGCTATTCAACATTGCATATGAAGAAGCCCTAATTTGAAGATCTTGTAGTCACCTAGAATCATTGTAAGAAATAGTATGTTAAAGAGTAAGGTTATGATAAGTTGGCTCAAGAAAACACACACACACTTTCACTTTTCAAAATACGAATTTTGTCTTGGTTAGTTGGATTAGGTACATGTCTTGATTGATATACATGTCTCAAAATATTTCATATTTTTACATCTAGTTTAAATCATGTATACCATCCCTTATAGCATGCTACTTAAACATCAAACCATTTAAAAATATTTTAAAAATTCTTCAAAGTTCAAAAATATTTCCAAACTAAAACTGTTTCAGGCCTAACGGTCGACCGGGCGGTCGACCGGATCTATTTCAGGCCAGATCGGTCGACCGGGCCGGTCGACCGGGCCTTGTGGCTTTGGCGTGCACGTTTGTGCACGTCTGCCGATCGACCGGACCGGTCGACCGACTGACTGACCCTTGCTCTCGGGTTTTGTCGGTCGACCGGGCCAGTCGACCGACAGAACAAACAAATCCTTTTTGATTAGCCTGCGGTCGACCGACCGGTCGACCGAGTCCAACGGCTCTTTTGCCAGATAGACTGCCGGTCGACCGGCCCGGTCGACCGACAGCCGCCAGCAGCCCCCAATGGCTAGTTTCTTGGAATCTGTTTTCTGGTTTTGATTTTGATGTTTATTTCAGCTATCTCTGATTTTCTTGTGGCTATAATCTGACCTATTGACCTAGATTAAATGATGAAATGCTCTTTTCTAATCCCTATAAATAGATGTCATTGGTCCCTTGTTGAATACAAGAAAAATCCCTATTGTTTTTAAGTTTCTAAAGAAAAGAAAAGTTTTCAAGCTCACACTTTCTAAAGTGCTTTCTTGGTTAAAGTTTTTCAGTTGTTTTTCAAGCTCTTTTTACTTCTTTACAACTGAATTTTCTCACTTCACTTCTTGAGCCAAAAATCATCTCCACTCTATAAGAAGTTGTAAGAGAGAAGTTTGTGATCTTTTGATCACCTAGTGACTTGTAGTTTCTTGTGTTGAGATCCCTCTTATGTAGAGGTTGGATTGGTGGGAGTTGGGTACTCCGGTCTTGTGTAGACCAATTGTAATCCCTTGGGTGTAAAGGTTCCGGTGTGAAAATTTTCTTTGCGGATTTAGTGGAAATCCCTCACGGTGGTGGATGCGGGGACGTAAAGCAGTGGCTCGAACCTCAAAACAAATTACTTGTGTTTGCGATTGGTTTCCTTATTGCTTTTCATTGCTTTATATTTCTATCTTGTGATACCTCTTGCTTGCACTTCATTATTGCACCCATTTCATTTACTTGCATTTTTCGGTCTTTACTCATCTCAATAAGAAAGCAATTACGCGCCTCAACCCATAATCTAGAGGAATCAAAGAGGAGAAGTTCTAGAGCCCTTCACGAGGAATTCGGCTTAAATTTCTTGTTTTGAGTGACCGGTTGCATCATACATACATACTTGTTTAAAAAGATCATTAGATTAGCATTAACACCTATTCACCCCCCTTCTAGGTGTTTTCAATGACCAGGGCGCGGTTGACTGGGCAGTCGACTGACAGGCCCCAACGGTCAAAAATATGACCGTTGGCCGGTCGACCGGCCGGTCGACCGACAGGTCATCTGACCAGCAGATTTGACCCCAACGGCTATATTTTTTAGCTCTATAAAAGGGGGCTATTTTGGGTTGTTTTATACAAGATTTCAAGAGGGTTTCAAAGTCAGTTTTTTCTACCTCTCTTAAAGTTTTCTCCACTTGTTTTTGGGCTAAAACTTTCATATCAAAAGGAGAGTTTTCAAGAGTGTTTTTCAAAAGAGATTTCTTGAGTTTTCCACCACAACTCTATCTTATTTTTCTCATACAAACTTGAGCTTTCCATTGCTATATCAATCCTTTAGGGATCTTTTTTGTGAGAGTGTTTTTATGTGATCAAAGTGTACAGATCACCAAGTGTTCATCTTTGTATTTGAGGAGGCGAACTTGCGGGTTCACGTTGTGACGAGTTCTTGTGTGAGCTTGGTGTAGAGGTGCGGCCTCGGCAAGCTAGTATGCTTGCGTGTGTTGTTCTTGCGAGAACAAGTGAGGGACTTGCGGGTCCAAGATTTCTAGTATGAACTCGTTGTAGGTGTTGCGGCACCAAGTGATCTTACGGGATTGATTCTAGTGGAAATCCTTTATAGCGTTGAAGGCGGGGACGTAGAGCAAGGGTGCTCGAACCTCGAAACAATTCTTCCGTGTTTGCGATTGCTCATCTCTCTCTTTCTCTCTCTCACTTGTGTTTTATATCTTGCATGCTCTTATTGTTCATAAATATTACTTGCTTGATATTTTCTTGTGCTTAATTGATATATGTTTGAGATTGTTTGCTCACACTTGTATTCAACCAAGAGAGTTATAGTTGCACCTCAACTCTTAATCTAGAGGAATCTAGAGGAGACAGTTCAGAGCCCTTCACCGGAAATTCGGCTACACTCTTGTGTTATACTTTATGTGTTAACTTAATAGCTTTAGTTTGCATAAATAGTTTTTAATTCCGCATCATTTACATTAGATTAGCTTGTATACCTATTCACCCCCCTCTAGGTGTATTTTATCCTATTCATACTCCTCCTCAAAAGGAAACTCGCAATTGACTGAAAAGGAAACTGCTTCACATTAATTTACTTCTTCTGCTTTAAGTCATCGTCTTCTCCAACTCAATTGGATTTTCTTAGACCATCATATCCTCTTGAAAAATAAAGCAAAATCCTAACATTAATTACCACTACACTAGTCTCAAAATCCATATTGGGCAACTTCTGATAGCATACAAAATCTGAAGTTACACTCACTTGCTTTAAGTTATACCTGATCTTAAACCATAACTATTCATCTATATCAAAGTTCTTAACTAAGTGGATTTTGCTCCCAACATACTTTTTCTTGTTCCTCACAATTTTAAAGACCCTACCATAATGAAATTCAACAAACATATTGACCTGCCAATGAAAATAAAACAATGGAAGTCATATTAAACAATTTCATAATAATATTAAATCAGCACTCTAACAGTTTACTAAAAAAAATACGCAACTACACTTCAGCAGATTCCAATACAACTCAGATTAAACAATTTAACAACAAATAAACAATTAAACAAAATTTACATCCTGATTTAAGAAAGCAGTCATTAATTAAATAATTAAATCCTATTTAAAGTAGTAATTTTCTATTAAACATTGCAAATCTAATATCAACACTCCTGTAACTTTCACCAAACTAAATTCTATAACTCGCAATAGGCTTTCAATTATTGCCTTGGACCACCAATAACTACAAAATAGTGAACCCTCTCCTTGTCTAACAGTGCTCCTCACATGAAATGACTCACTTCCCCCACAAAATTTTTAAAAGAAAACAAAGATTCCAAAATTTGAAATCAGACCTACTCAAATCTGTATAAAAAGCCATAAGAAATAACCTTTGAGGATATCTAATGATCTTTCAAAATGACGTCTGCCAATGTTCTACCAAAGTTCTCTTTTATTGCCTCTGCAAAAGAGAAAAATAAAAAGAAACCCAAAATTCAAATATTTTGTAGCAAAATTGTCCCCAAAAGCTAGATCTACTATGAACTACTACCTACCATGTATTGGAGAAGGATCACGAAGTCCACGAAGGATGGAGAGGTTTCTAGTGGGGTTTTTTTCTTTGGGTGGGGGAATGTGGGTTCACGAACTCCACAACCACAACAGCTTGCTAATCGAGCTACATCATGATAATAACCGGTTCCTAGAATGACAACGATGGCTTCGATTTGGTTCACAGGTGAATGATGATGAGTTTTCCGATGGAGATTTTTTTTGAAGGCGCTGACGGTGGGTGGGTGGGTAGTGGGGAAGAGGGTTTTGTGAGAAATTAAACTTGAATAGAGTTTGGACTAAAACTATGAGGTAAGGACAATTTGGTCATTAAATGACCGTTGTTAACGTCATTAGATACTAAAGTGGGAAAATAATAGTTTATGATATTATTTTGAGAATTTGATAGTTTAGGATTGTTTTGGGAAAGTAGTGATAGTTTGTGGTATTTTTGATAAAATTAGCCTTTTGGTTTAAACCTAATCCACTTAGAAAATAATATTTTCCACATCCTTCTATCTATTTCATTTCTTATCAAAACTGACCGAAGAGAGATTCTCTCATAACTCATATAGAAACTTTGTACGTCCGTCTTCATCTGTGAAAAAAAGAGAGCAGCATCAACTTTTTTCTTCTTCTTTCTCTCTCAGCTCCTCTTCATTCTTCCTCCTTCTTCCTTTCTTCCCTCATCTTTCTCTTAGGGCCTGTTTGGATTTAAGGAAGTGGGCGAAAAAGGAAAACCCACTTCCTTGAAAATCGCTATTGCATGTTTGGATTTGTGTGTGAAGTAAGCCATGGTTTTTCCAAGCGGTTTTCACATTTTCACAGCTGCAGTGCCCCTCACGCTTCCCATTCTCCCCCATTCACTCTGAATTCCGCTCAGATCTCTCTGCCGACCGTTGGCTTCCATCACGATTCCGACAAATTTCCGGCAATTCCCTTACATATTCGTCCTCCTTCACCATCAATTCCCCCTCTCTCTTTCCATTCCTACCTCTTTCACTCTCTCTCCCCCCCTCTCCCTCTCTCCCTCCCTCTGTCTAGATTCCCCGGAGATCGAATCCCTCCCTCTCCTCCTCCACAGCTTCCAATGCCACCACTGTTCTCGTTCGGTCCACATCGACAACCTAAGCTTCACCAATACCTGTCCCCTACCACTTCCCAAGCTTACTTTTTTCCTTCTCTGCTGCTGTCTTGAGATTCAGATCTGCATTCTCGTCAACTCTTTTCTCGTTCTTCAAGCCCGCGGCATCCTTTTCTCGTACAACCTCCTCCTTTTGACCCAACTTTTCAGAGCTCCGTCGCCATCGCTACCACCCATAAGGACACAGGCTGCATGTCCGCACCTCGTGACGTCCCCTCTGCCCCTGTAGCCGCGGGTCTCCTACAAACAGCCGCGACCAGATCTGCATTCTCCTGGTCGTTGGCGTGGGTTGTTTCCCACCCCCCTTCACTTCACGAGATAACAGTGGTTGTCCCTCTGAATCTCTTTTAATAATTACAGTTTGAAAAACACCTAGAGGGGGGGTGAATAGGTGTAAGTGCTAATCTAGAACTAAATGCAAAACTATGTGCGCTAAATGCGGAAGCTAATGCAAATCTTGCAACACACTTAGTACAATCAACAAGTGTAGCCGAATTCCCCGTGAAGGGCTCTGGACTAACTCCTCTTGATTCCCCTTGAATGGGTTGAGGTGCTATGTGAAGCTCTTGTTGATTAGGTACAAGTGAGGCACATACAAACAACCAAGCATATAAGATGAATAGGCAATATGAATATATGCAAGGCAACACAAGCAAATAGATATGATATGGCAATATGAATTATGCTCAACACAAGCAAGTATGGTATGATGATATGAATGATGCTTTGCACAATTATAAGAGAGAGAGTTAGAGAGACAATGGATCAAAACGCAAACACCAAGATATGTTTCGAGGTTCGAGCACCTTGCTCTACATCCCCGCCTACACCACCGTGTAGGATTTCTAATCCACTATCTCCCACCGAGGGAACCTCTACCGAAGAGGATTTGTTACAACACTAGGAGTACCAAACTCCTCTCTCAAACAACCACCTCACAATCGAGGGGTAGGCCCGTAGCCAATACAACAACCAACAACCAACACCTCTACCGAAGAGGTTTACAACCAAATCTCCACCTCTCACAAGAGGGAGCAAACCACAAGCCTCAACCTCTACCAAAGAGGGAGCAAACTCCAACCCAATATAACAACCTCAACCTCTACCAAAAAGGGAGCAACCAAGAAATCAAGGGTTTACAATAAGTGGTCTCTTTCAACCACAAACATCTTTCCTTTTTCTTTTTCCACAAAAATAAGATCCTAATAGATTAGGATAGTATGATAGCTCAAGTGTGGAAACTAGGTGTTTTTGAAAACAAGCAACAAAGAAAAACTACTTGGGAAATCTCTTGTATATGATAGAAATAGAAGATCAATTCAAAATCCCAAAATCTAGTTCTCTTTGATTTTTCAAAAACCCAAAACAATAAAGATTTGAAGTTTTTAAAGCCCAAAAACTCTTTTTAAAACTCTTTTAAACACTTCAGAAAACTAGAATTTTTTCTCTTAAAAAACTTGGCCAAAATCCCCAAAGAGATGGGGTTTATATAGGCCCATCAGAAAACTAGCCGTTAGAGCTGAGCTGGCAGCTCTGACAGGCAGCGGTCGACCGGCCCGGTCGACCGCCAACGGTCGGAAATGTGACCGTTGGGCAACTGCGGTCGACCGGCTCGGTCGACCCAAACAAACAGAGAGCACTGCTCTCATCCCGGTCGACCGGCCCGGTCGACCGCCCCAGTGACTCCAAACGTGCACAATCTGTGCACGTCGGTCGACCGGCCCGGTCGACCGACTTCACCTCAAGTCGACTAGTCAGAGGACCAAGTCGACTTGGTTGAAGCCTGGAACAACAATCTGAGTCAGAAAAACATGTTAAAATATTTTCTAAAAATCTTTTAAAAATCCACAAAACTTGTTTTATCATTTTATATTGAAACATAAACAAGTGATAAAAATTTCAAGACATATATCAACATATCAATTCATTTTTGTGTCTTGCCAATTTTATCAAAAACCAAAACTTGTATTTTTATCAAACTTGATTTTTCAATAGGAAATCTGATTTTCCTAAAACTTATAGAAATACAAAAACATGATATTTGAACATTATTAAGCATGATGCATATGGACATAGGTCCAATATACATTCAACAAATATATCATAGTTTCTGTCTTTAATTTCAAAAATATGTTTTATACCAAAACATAAAACTACATGAATAGGTATGTCAAACTAAGTTTGTATAAGTCATATAAGCATGTATGTATATAGAGCACATCTAATATACATATAAAACATGTAAACTTGTTTTGATCAAACTATTCATGAAAACCAACTTCAAAACATAAAACGTGTGTGTTGTGCACTTGAGCATATCAACTATACTAAACTTTACAAATGGATCTAAAACACACTATCTAAACTATGGATACCTAAGTCTTCTTGATGATCTTCATCTTCAAGTTGACTTGCTCCAAAATTCCATCCATGGGCTAGGCAATGTGTGATCTTGAAGCTTTGGCCCTGGAATCATTACGAATAGCTTCTAAACTCCTTGTTGAAGCTAATCACCAACTAATATCTTGGTTAAAGATCTGAAACTTAAACAACACAAGATTATTAGTAAACATAACTACATGAGTTAATCATCATCAAAACTAGGGTGGAAGGCCTTTGGGCCAACAATCTCCCCCTTTTTGATCCCCCTTTTGATGATGACAAAACTCATGAAGTTATATATGCATGGATTAAAGTAAAGCTTCAAAGAAGCTCCCCCTTAACTCATGCATAAGCAAATAAACATAATAATATGCAATGAAGGCTCTCTTAAACATGAATGCATAAACAATAAAGGTTCTAGATACCAATGCAATGTTCAAAAACAAAACATGCTCTAGATACCAATTAACATACATTAAACTATATTAAACTTAATATATGCAAAAACATAACTATGCATATATATAAAACTCACAAATAATTCTCCCCCTTTTTGTCAATCATCAACAAAGGCGTAAACAATCAAAACAATATAATGAGGGATAAAAATCTTTCTCCCCCTTTTTGTCAATCAAAACAATACAAACAATGGTCTCCCCCTTTTTGTCTAAAATAAAAACAAAGTCAATAAGGGGTGACTACAAAACATGATATCAATTAAAAATATGTCAATGAAGCATCTTGATACCAAATGAAAATAAACAAAGATTAATAAATGTTATATGCTATATACATTCATGAAGAGGAAGACGCTAAGTTAGCTTCCCTACACATATGCATTACATGAAGGAGGGATGTTAAGCCCTAATTCACATAACATACATTATGTAATGAATAAGAGGAGATGTGAAGCTCCCCCTACACACGTGTACCACATAAGGAAGAGATGTTAAGCTCTTCAATACACAATACACTCAACATGAATCTATATGTGGGAGAGATGTTAAGCTCTCCTTGCATATAAGAAATATAAATCAAAACTTTTGTATTTTACTTTAAATAAAATTTTTAGATACCAAATTAAAACACAAGACATCTTGATATCAATTGAAATTAAATATAATAAATTTTGAATGTCTAAACACAAATTTTGATACCAATTGTAAATATTTTACCAATTGGAAAGATTTTACATAGAAACATTGATACCAATTGTAAGAATTATTCATTTTAAACATATGATACCAAATTTGAAATGTCAATCATAAAGTATGGGAGTACAAATACCAATAGCAATTGAAAAACAAAATCAGATTTTCTCCCCCTTTATGAAATACAAACTAAAATAATGCATAGTCTTGATACCAATTTAAAAGTAATCAATTTAAACAAAATTGAAATTCAAGCACTAGCATAAACACAAACATATATATGTATGGAAAATAGATACCAATAGAAATTGATATTCTTGGAATTGAAATCATACATACATACAAAACAAATATGAGTATACAAGAGGATCAAAATGATACCAATTGATATAACAATAAGTTCAAGTGTATACATCATATTACTATACCTCCCAATCAAGGTTCAAGTTTTAAATGATTTTCATTTTAAAGCATTCATGAACATGATCTCCCATCCATCCTCCCATAGATGGTAGGGGTTTTCAAAAATAGATTTGAAAATAAGCTTAGTTTGAAATACTCTACCAAGGTGAAGAATACGAACTAGTTAAAATGGAAATTTTTGTTAACTAGTACGAAATCCTTCAAGTAAGGAATAACACAAAATAATTTTTCATAAAACATGAAATCCACATGATAATCAACACTCTAATCCAATTAAGCATAAATATGACTCATGAAAACAAAACATGAGCAAGCAATAAATGTGAGTGTATAAATAAAATGTGAGGATCATAATCATGAAAATTTTCATTAAGCTCCATTATTCCTTAAACAATGAAAACATGAAAAATCATCTAAACTATTCAATCTTCAAGGCATATGTATGTCTAATACAAACTAAAGTATACATACATATCCAAAACTCAACGAGTCCACAAAATATATGCATTAAGGCACGTGGCTCAAAAGGATAATCATGTATATCTAATAGTTTGGACAAGATAGACATATACATGAAGTTAAACAATTAAACACAAAATCAAGAAAAATTAAATCTTCACCAAAACAATTTCATTTCAAGGTATATGTATGAATTGTCAACACAATAAGTATACATACATATTGATTGGTAGTCAAAAGTGCATTTTTATCATCATATTTACCATCACATTTTCATATTTATTCATTTAATTCTGCACATTTATTAATAATTTGTAATTTATTGTGTGCAGGCCTCGAATTGTTATTTTAGCAATAAATAAAGCCTAAAGAGCCCAAAAGCCCAGATCCAAGCCCATGTTTGAAGCCCAGGTGAAAAAGCGCAAATACAAAGAGTCAAAATGCAAATACAAGGGCTAAAAGTTGCAAATATCAGAGATTAGGGAAGGATAGACTTCTATCCAACCCTAAACACATGCAGGATGAGGATAAAAGGCCAAGATAAGAAGAAAATTCTTGGGAAGAAGATTTGAAGAAATCTGGATTAAGAGTAACTTGATTACCAAGTTATCTCGAAAATCCAGATTAAAAGGCCAGGATCAAACTTTCAGAAGCAGAAGCCCACAGGGACGGACCAGGAGAGGCCACGCGCCAAAGCGCGTGGCCAGACGTCGCCAAAGTGCCGCGGATCCGCGGCAAATCCCAGGAATCCGCGGCAATATTGATAAGATCAAATACCAATTTTCGTGGGCAGTTTCGTCCGGGACTCTGTAGCCTTCTGCACCTATAAATATCACCTGCATTGCAACGTAAAGAGGGTCCAGCGTCCAGCAAGGGGCCAAAGTTCAGATTTTTAGGGTTTCTTCTAGGTTTTTTTTTTCTTTTTGTAATTTTTATGTAAGTGAGGGAGATGGCTTTGTTGAGGGTGACACCGACAGATGATTCTCTTCTCTTCCATTGTAATCAATAAAAAGGTAATTTTTATTTTGTTCTTATGTCGTTGCTTTTCTTTGTTTTCTCTTTCTTTTCTACTGTGTTTCTTTTTGTTGATCTTTGACGAGCACGCGAGCGTTTACCGAACCACAAGTATACCGAAGATTAGTAGGTTCCAACGATATTCCATGGCGATGTTCTCCTCCTCGAGGCGTATCAACTCATGCTTGCCCAAGGCTTGATGACCTAATGCGACAACGGACTGAGTTCGATCCCAAGGTTTATACGTTCAACGCCTCCGAAATAAGGTAGAAAGTGTTAGGTTTCGCATATTTTCTCCAACCAAGGTTAGTTTTCTATTCTTTTCTTTTCTTTTCTTTTTTTTTGTAGATCAAATCCGCACCTCTCCAATATTCTTTCCCACAACTCATTGTAAATACCACTTTTCTTTGTAAATACCATCGTGACTAACAAATTAACTAAAAAAGATAAATTTTTAGAGAAACTTGCTTAACGCTTCTATCGCAGTCCCTCCTTGAGGATCACGACCCGCATAGCCCTGCTACCGCGGATTAGAACTGATTCCTCGCACGATCTATTCTTAATCTAATATTCTAATTTTTTGTGTGCAGGAAAAATCAGTCAACAAAATGGCGCCGTTGCCGGGGAGGGACGGTAAGTTTATCTCTAATAAAAATTTAATTTTTTAACTAATTCTTTATTCTTTTCTGTTTGCAGGTTTGGAGAATAGGAAACAGAAACAGAGCAGCAGCAAGGACATACAGCAACCCAGTGCCTCTGCCCTCGAAGGCAGAGCACGAGGGCCTGCAAGTTTGCCGCGGAACGCGGCCAGAGCCGCGGATCCGCGGCAAGTGCAGTGAACTACTAATTCAGTTTTTTGCAGATTGCTGAAATTTGCGATTACTGCTTACTGCTCTATTCTGTTTTGTTCTGTGATATACCTGTAAATTGCTAATAATTCAACAGTAAATCATTGGTTGTTAAAAATAAAAAGTGATTAGACATTTGCATATTAGGCACGTGTCTTTTCAATTATTTTTTTTTTTTACCGTTGAAGAGTGCTGGAGAAGCAAGGTACGTACGCATTGCATGTAGAATAGGATTCATCTCTTGGTTGATTTTCTGCTTTGAGTGATTCTTATTTATTTATCTTGTACACTTGCACTAATTCATCTTAAGGGCATAACCCATTAACAAGATAAGGTGGGGATTTCATCACCCTTCCTTAGCCCAAAAATCATATCCCGAGCACTCACTAACCCAAGCCTAACTTAAAAATTAGTAGACGTTGGCCCTAGGGACATCTCGGACTCAATTAGGAGATTATCCTAAGGGGGAACAGTGCTGGAAGTTGACTCTTGCCAAATCAGTGTCTAGGAAGGGGATTGAGGGCCGAAAGCCCGAAGTGTGGTGGTTATTTAATTAAGGAACGTCTTTGACGGAAAACCTCCCACCACTCTTGCCCTGACCTGGCTGATTAACTTGTGGTCAAAGTCTGCACCCTACCTCCCGTGGACAGTCTAATCAGTTAGGAGTCGTCTAGGTCTAGGTCTACCCTAACTTAGGTTAGAAATTTTTCTTCTTTGTTTGTTTTCTTTTTGTTTTGTTTGTGATTGTGTGATATGGCCTATAACAACAATTTTTTCAATTTTAATGAGGATCCATATTACACACCAACCTCTTATTCGGATATTACCAACCCGGCATATCATAACTTTGACCAACTTAGTGTGCCAGATTGGTCTTATCCGAATCATTACATGCCCCAGTCCCAATACTATGAACAAGATTGGAATAATCATCACTACTCTTCACAGAGTCAATGGGGATTCAATACCCCTGAGCCATATGGTCAACCACCTGTTCAACCATTATCTTCGTACACGTCTTTTCCCACATCACCAAGGTTTCAGTCCTCCATTGATCTATTCGATGGGTTAGAAGAAAAGTGGATCGGTTGCAAGATATAATGAATGATCAAATTTCTAGACTTTTAAACATTCTTGAGCGAACCAACCAAGTTGATAGGAACCAAGAATCATTCTGTCTAGAAGACCTTGATCAAAATTCAATTTCATCACATCAATATGAACTTGCTCAACCCCAATCCTTGGACAAGTTGGCTAGTTTTAATTTCAATGAGATTGAATTAGATTGTGAATGTGAACCCGATCCCCAACTTTGCGATTCAGTTTCCATTTTCGAATCTATGTTGACTCCAGTATCCTTACCCAATTTGGACCAATTTTCTGAGCCAACATTTATTCCCATACCCATAGATCATGAAATTGAATCACCCATTCTTGATGATCATATTGAACTTGACCAATTGTGCAATTTTGAAAGTCCCATGGAAAAATTGGCAAGTTCCCATTTTTATGAGATTGAAACTAATGAGATATGTGACCTAGATTCCCAAATCTATGATCAAGTTCAAATTCCCGAATCATTATTGACTCCTGTTTTGTTACCTGACTTAGGTAATATTTTAGAGTCAGTTTTGATTCCCACACCTATCATTCCTGAACTTGATTCACCAACATTGAGTCACATTCCATTGTGGGAAAATGATTGTAGACTTGAGTTTCAATTTCTTGACTTGGACCCACTTCTTGATCCTAGCCCGACTCCTGAACCTTTACTTGATTTGAGTTTCTTTCCTGAGTCAGTATTAGATCCTGAACCTATCATTCTTGAGTCCAAGTCAACCATTCTACCAAGTCACATTCTTTTGTTGGACATAGGTATAGACCATGACTCTGTGATGATTTTCCAGGACTGGTCATGTAAAGGGAGTAAGTTTCACGAGAGGATCTTCCATGATCCTATTCATTCTGGGGACTGTAAATATGTAAATAAAAAGAGGTCAATAAAGGTAGGTCCCGTGAACTACCACGTTATCTTGTTTGGGCCGCATTTCGTGGACCAATTAGACCACCTCCGGAACCACCACCCTAAGGTAACTTCCGCCTTCCCTTGTTCTGTTTCATGCATACATGCATACATTCATACATTGAGGACAATGCATGAGATAAGTGTGGGGGTGGGCTTTACTAACATACTAACATAGGTAGAAACTAACAAAAAAATTTGCTAAAAAAAAAAAAAAAAAAATCTTAAAAAAAATTTTTTAAAAAAAAATGTTATAAAAAGAATAATACTTTAACTTATTTTTTGAAAGAAATCTAAGTTAGTTTTAAGAATTAGGAAAATCATGATTAGGATTTCTAAAAACTTGGTCAAAATAAATAAATTGTTTAAATTTTAGGTATAGGAGGAGAAATTGAATAAATAATTAGTCTTGATTTTTACCTTAATGAAATGTGCATACCAAATGCATATCTAGGATTCTAAGACAAAGACCTTGTGCCTCATAAAAAAAAGAAAGAAAAAAAAAAGAAAAAAAAATCACCAATTAAGCTGATACATGTGCCTCAAGAAGCATAAGTATTCATGCCTAAATGTGAGTAAATAAAATAAAGTCCTTAGTTTTGGGGCCTAGTTCACTCGAATTTGAGTCCGCGGGGTGTTTTCTCACCTGGTGCCCTAAAGCCAACCGGTTTGGGAGTCATCGACTTTAAGTTCGTTACATGGGTGGATTAGAAAGCCTAAGAAGACTAAGAAATATAATATATGTATTAACACATCTAATAATCAATTAGTTAGGTATGAGGGCCTCAAGAAGCCTTGATACTTATACGAAAGAAAATTAGATGAGTTATACATGCCAAAAAAAATATATATATATATATATTAACACATCTAATAGTCAATTAGTTAGGTATGAGGGCCTCAAGAAGCCTTGATACTTACACGAAAGAAAATTAGATGATGTTATAAAAATAATAAAGAGGCATGAGAGTCCAAGTTAAGGAATTCCTAGATTCACAAGGGTGCGTATGACTTTTGGTAACGAAAAAGACTATATTAGAAATTCAATTTTAATCCTTACCTAAAATGGATAACAATTTACTTTATAAAGATTAGGTTTGAAGAATGAATAAAAATGATAATCCTAAAACTTATAGACTACTTAGTCTCTTCAAATATAATTCAAATATTTTTCTTTTTATGGATTTTGTGGGTGCAATCCGCTGAAAACCCTCACGAGACAACACTCGTCCTCTAGGGTAACCTAGAGGTTTAACGGCTTGTTGCACGTGCTAAGTGCAATCGTGATTCCTACGAAAGTGAGTTAGGTTAGATTAACTTTTTCTTTTCTTTGTTTTTACTCGAGGACGAGCAAAAAGATAAGTGTGGGGGTGTGATTGGTAGTCAAAAGTGCATTTTTATCATCATATTTACCATCACATTTTCATATTTATTCATTTAATTCTGCACATTTATTAATAATTTGTAATTTATTGTGTGCAGGCCTCGAATTGTTATTTTAGCAATAAATAAAGCCTAAAGAGCCCAAAAGCCCAGATCCAAGCCCATGTTTGAAGCCCAGGTGAAAAAGCGCAAATACAAAGAGTCAAAATGCAAATACAAGGGCTAAAAGTTGCAAATATCAGAGATTAGGGAAGGATAGACTTCTATCCAACCCTAAACACATGCAGGATGAGGATAAAAGGCCAAGATAAGAAGAAAATTCTTGGGAAGAAGATTTGAAGAAATCTGGATTAAGAGTAACTTGATTACCAAGTTATCTCGAAAATCCAGATTAAAAGGCCAGGATCAAACTTTCAGAAGTAGAAGCCCACAGGGACGGACCAGGAGAGGCCACGCGCCAAAGCGCGTGGCCAGACGTCGCCAAAGTGCCGCGGATCCGCGGCAAATCCCAGGAATCCGCGGCAATATTGATAAGATCAAATACCAATTTTCGTGGGCAGTTTCGTCCGGGACTCTGTAGCCTTCTGCACCTATAAATATCACCTGCATTGCAACGTAAAGAGGGTCCAGCGTCCAGCAAGGGGCCAAAGTTCAGATTTTTAGGGTTTCTTCTAGGTTTTTTTTTTCTTTTTGTAATTTTTATGTAAGTGAGGGAGATGGCTTTGTTGAGGGTGACACCGACAGATGATTCTCTTCTCTTCCATTGTAATCAATAAAAAGGTAATTTTTATTTTGTTCTTATGTCGTTGCTTTTCTTTGTTTTCTCTTTCTTTTCTACTGTGTTTCTTTTTGTTGATCTTTGACGAGCACGCGAGCGTTTACCGAACCACAAGTATACCGAAGATTAGTAGGTTCCAACGATATTCCATGGCGATGTTCTCCTCCTCGAGGCGTATCAACTCATGCTTGCCCAAGGCTTGATGACCTAATGCGACAACGGACTGAGTTCGATCCCAAGGTTTATACGTTCAACGCCTCCGAAATAAGGTAGAAAGTGTTAGGTTTCGCATATTTTCTCCAACCAAGGTTAGTTTTCTATTCTTTTCTTTTCTTTTCTTTTTTTTGTAGATCAAATCCGCACCTCTCCAATATTCTTTCCCACAACTCATTGTAAATACCACTTTTCTTTGTAAATACCATCGTGACTAACAAATTAACTAAAAAAGATAAATTTTTAGAGAAACTTGCTTAACGCTTCTATCGCAGTCCCTCCTTGAGGATCACGACCCGCATAGCCCTGCTACCGCGGATTAGAACTGATTCCTCGCACGATCTATTCTTAATCTAATATTCTAATTTTTTGTGTGCAGGAAAAATCAGTCACATATCCCTAAACACAATTGAGTCCATATATAGATTTGCATGAAAGGCAAATGACTCAAGGGGTATACATGTATATCTTAAAGTTTGGCAATACAAACATATACACGAAGTGAAAACTTATAAAACAAATCCAAAAATGGAATACAAGTTTAAAATGTATGAATCATCAAAACTAGACTATACTAGCACATCTAATGGGTTCAAATAGGCAATCAAGCTCAAACATATATAGATTTATTTGTGGCCCACTATATGCACAAGTATATAACTAGTCTTAATGAAAACTAACACTTAAACAAGTAATCAAATCATTAAGCATTAAAAAAAAGATAAAAATCATCATGATAAGACTAAAACATGATTACTATATAAATTCACATGTATTAGATTCATGATGTACATTATAGTTTAAACAAAAGTGAGTGCACTAAGTATGATTCAAATAAGCATGTGTGTCTCAAGTACTATACATGTATGTCTAGGATCTAATAAACATGGTAATTACATACTAATCCATAGACAATGAAACATGCTATAAAACATCAAAAACATGCTATAAACAATGAAGTGAAAAGCATGTAAACATAATAAATGGGAGTAAAGGATTGTTACCAAAACCGAAGAAGCAACTTTCCTTGTCTCCAAAACATGGTGGTCCTCTCCACCAAACCTTCCCTTGAAAGTGATGCATCCAATTGATTTTCTTTAAGCACGGAACGCATCCACTCCAAGGTGTTATTACTCTCACGTCATGTGAGAGCCCACACCTACATCAAAAATAATAGGAGGGGTGGTCTTTGGTACCCATATCTTATTGGGTCCATGGGGGTTAGTACCTTCTCTAACCCAAACAAAGTTCTTTGCTAAATTAGGAGTATGTAATCTATCATAGCAAAATTTAGCAAGGTGGCCCTTACGTCCACAATGTGTACAAGTGTACACATGAGCATACATATGGTGATGGGTGTGTCCGTAAGGAGCATGTGTATGCCGTGGAGGGTGTGCATGCATATAGGATGGAACTTGTTTCTTTCGAACCAAGGTTTCCAACCGTGAGTGGTTCATGACACATTGGCTCATAGTGGAGCCCAAACAATCAACCTTCTTCTTAAGCAAACAAACATCATCTTTAATCTTAGAAGAAGTGTGGCATGCAATAGGTAGACTAGATGAAGAAGCTACACTAGCATGGCAAATATGTGCATCAATCTTATTTTGCAAAACAATATTTTTATCTAAACAAACATTCAACTCATTTGAAATAGAAATAATTTTATTTTTCAAATCAACATTCTCTTTTAAAACAAAATCTACTTTTGAAGACAAGTTCTCATTTTTCTTCAAAAGAACATGGCAATCATTTTTAGATTTTAAAAAATCATTTTCTTTAAGTGCAAGATCAAGTTGAGATTTTAATGAATCCCTCTCATTAGCAATCTCCTCTTTCTCTTGCAAAACAACATCAAGTCTAGCAATCAAATTTTTATTTTCATTATTAATGCCTAGACTCTTCTTTTTCAACAAATTATATTTTTCTATTAATTTTCACACACAATAGAAAGTTCTTCATTCAAAGCATGGGCATCAATATGATCATTTGAAGAACTAGCATCATCATCACTATCTAATGGAGTTTCCGAGTGTACCTCAAGGGATGTTGCCCAAAGGCCTATCACCCTAGTTTTGATAATGATCAACTCATGAAGTTATGTTTACTAATGATCTTGTGTTTAATTAGTGACAGATTCCTTATCAAGATCTTAGTAGGTGTGGAGCTTCAACAAAGGATTTAAAGTCAAGTTGGAAGCTAGCACCGGTTGATTCACGAGCCTATGCATCAAGATCACATCTAGAGATGAGCTCGGTGGATTGCATGTGGACCAAGTCAAGAAGATGAGAAGACTTCAAGTGAAGACTTCAAGAAGATGAAGACTTGAGTCTAGGTTTGTTTTTATAAGATTTATTTTAGATAAAATGTAAAGGATAGAATAGTTGGTGGATTGCTCAAGTCTATATCACACACACACTCTTGATAGAACTCTTGATAGAATGATTTTCATAAAAGATTTTCCTAGTTAAGAAAAGATTTTTATTTGTGATAAAATACAATTTGGTTTTTGGTATTCATGTATACATATCTTATATCCAAAACCATGTTTAGAGCCTTATGTCAAAAACTAGATATTCATCTTATTTGTGTAGTGGATCATATCCATACACACTATGCTTTAAAAGTATATCTTGTTTTTGTATTTAATGAGATTTTCCTTATGACAAAATATCTACTTTGGGTTTTGGTAATTTCTTATATACATATCCTTTAACCAAAACAAGTTTAGTGCTTTATGTCAAAAACTAGATATTTCATCTTGATTGTGTGGTGGATCATATCCATACACACTTTGCTTTATAAGTTCAAAATATCTTGTTTTTGTATTTTGTGAAGTTATGGAAAAACAAGTTTTAGAAAAACATATTTTTAGAAAAACAGTTTTTATTTTGATTGAAACTATTTTTCTGGATTTACTGTGAATTTCTGGGATTTTATTAAGCCAAAAGACCAATCCTTAATCCCTATTTTCTGGTTCTGCCAGTTCTGATTTTTCAGAACTGACAGAGGCCGGTCGACCGGGTCGGTCGACCGGACGTGCACAGCGTGCACGCCAGTGTGCACTGGAGGATCGGTCGACCGGACCGGTCGACCGCTTCAGAGAGCTTTGCTCTCGGGAATTATCGGTCGACCGGGCCGGTCGACCGACAGAGAGTTTACTCTCTTCTCCAGTTGCTCGGTCGACCGGGTCGGTCGACCGGAGGCTGCAACGGTCGGATTTTAGACCGTTGCCGGTCGACCGGACCGGTCGACCGGTAGCTCTGACAGAGCCCAACGGTCAGATTTTTCTGGCCTCTATAAAAGGGGGTTTTGTCATTGTTTTGAGCCAAGATTTTTGGAGACCTTAGAGCTAGTTTTTCCCAGTCTTTCTGAAGGTTTTTCTCTACAAAAATTAGAGTCAATACTTCCAATTAAAAGGAGAGTTTTTATCAAAGAGTGTAAAAGAGATTTTCTTGTGTTTTTCACCAAAGATTCTTTCCTTGCTTTCTCACACAAACACTTGAGCATCCATTGAGCTATTCATTCTATAGGAGTGTTATTGTGAGAGGATTTTAGGTGATCAAGAGTTGTGATCACCAAAGTTCATCTTTGTTCTTTGAGAAGGCGGACGGTTGTGTTCGCGGTTTGTTTCGGGTCCTAGTGAGGACTTGGTGTTGTTGGGTCCTAGTGAGGACTTGTAGCTTGAGGTGCGGCCTCGACGAGCCGGTGGGCTTGTGGTGTGTAAGGGACTTTGGGAGTCCGAGGGATTGTAGGTGTTGCGGCACCAAGGAGAGATCCGGTTGGATCGTGCATAGTGGAAATCCTTCGTGTGTCGAAGGCGGGGATGTAGAGCAAGTGTGCTCGAACCTCGAAACATACCCTTGTGTTTGCGATTGCTCACTCTTGCTCTCTTTCTCACTTAGTCTCTTTTATATCTTGCATTACTTACATGTCTTTACTTTACATGCTTGATATACCCTTGTGCTTATATTGTTATATACTTGCGTGGGATTGCTTGTTAACACTAGTATTCAACCAAGAGAGCCAACGCGGCACCTCAACCCATTCAAGGGGAATCTAGAGGAGTTTGTCCAGAGCCTCGCAAGGGGAATTCGGCAACACTCTTGTGTTATACATAAGTGTTTAATTAAAAGAAGTTTAATTTGGTCAACTTAGTTTTAATTCCGCATTATTTGTTCATAAGTGACCATTAGATTAGCCATCACCTATTCACCCCCCCTCTAGGTGATCTTACAATTGGTATCAGAGCTAGTGCTCTTGATATTGGGTCTAACAACCTAAGAGTTAAAGATCCTATTTTGGGCTAATCACAATATTTTTGTACACACACACCTCACCATGGACTTCATGTCACCACCCACCTTTGATATTCTTAACATCCAAACTTGGAAGGTTAAGATGTCATTGTACCTCAAGGCCTTAGGAATTCATGCTTATCTTGCTACTACTAATAATGATTATTGTTCAAATAGCAAGTACATTGAGGCTAATGCAAAAGCTCTTCATGCTCTTAAATGTACCCTAAATGATGATTATTTATCTAGGGTTTCTAACATTGAATCGGCTTTTGTAGCTTGGAACATCATCACCTCCCTTGGCGAAAAGGATCAATATTATGCCGGGAGCGATTCGGACGTTGGAAGCGACATCTCCAACGTATGCTATATGGTCCAAGGGGATAACCCCCTTGAGGTAAACTCCGAATCCGATGATGAGGACATGTCATATGATGAGCTCACTTCATTTTGCCAAACAATTCTTGAGAAATATGACATGATTAAAAAGGAAAATAAAAATTTGAAAAAGGACATTGCTTGCATGCATAAGGAACATGACTCATATAGAAATAACATTGCATGCTTAGAAAAAGATAACAAGAATTTGAAAAAGAATTTGATTGCATGCATGTAGAAAATGATTCTTTTAGAAATAAACTTGCATGTTTAGAAAAAGAGAATGAAGATTTGAAAAATGAGAATATTTCCTTAATGTCTAAATTGAATGTTTTATGTGAAGGAAATATGATTTTGAAAAATAAGATTGATTTGGTGGAAAAACAAAAAGAAGTTGTTTTTCAAGAAAATAAATCTTTAAAAAGAAAAATTTGTGAAAAAGAAAAGGATTTTGTTTCACAAAAGAAAAAGAAAAATGATCATATATCTCATCATGCTTCTCATGCTCACATTGATCAAAATGAGATTAAAATTTGAAAAATAAAATTGATAATTTGAGCTCTAATTTGAGCTCATGTGCATTCAATCATACTAGATTGGAATCCTTGTTTCAAAAGAAACAAGTTCCTCATACTCATGCACATTCACATCATGCACATGCTTATGATGCACATCATGCTCACACTCCCACTCATAAGTATGCTAAGGTGTACATATGTACACATTGTGGCCGCAAAGGCCATCTAAGAAAATTTTGTTATGAAAGGTTAAATGTTCTTATTTTTGATAAAAATAAAAATGCTTGGGTTCCTTACAAGACTAACCCCATAGGACCCAAGAAAATATGGGTACCAAAATCCCCACCTTGTGTATTTGATGTAGGTGAGGAATCTCTCAAAACGTGAGAGATTTGGTGCCTTGATGGTGAGTGCATTTGAACTAAAATGACACATACTTGGAGCACCGCTATCAAGGAATTTTGGTGGGTCAACCACCAGGTTAGGAGCTTTGGAGTTGGTAACAATTTCTAAACTTCTATTTCTTTTATGCACATGCTTTTAATTTCATGTATCATGTAGCATGTTCATATTTTTTTTGGGGTGCTTCATGTGGCATTTACATGCTTAAATGTAGAATGTGTCAAAACTTGCATTTATACATATATGAATAGTGAACTACAATTGACTCATATATATTTGAACTTCATGCTCATTTGTATCCACTATATGCATGTGTATAGGCTAGTTTTGATGATTCGGTCATTTATACTTGTTATGCCTATCTTTGATCTTACCTCATGTATATGTGTGTTTAATTCAAATCTAATAAATATACATGTATAACCGTGAGTCTCTAGCTTTCATGCAAATATTTGATAGACTCTTTTACAATTTTGGGATATGTATGTGTATTGTTAGATTTGTATAATTCATACATATACCATGAAGATTGTAGTTTTTAATAAAAATGATTTTGTGTTGATTTGATAACAATGATTTCTATGTGATTTGAGCTTCAATGACAACTTTCATGAAAATACTATTTACATAACCTTTGAACACTCATCTTTTATTCAAAAATATATTTATGAGCTTTATGGACTATGAGTGCTTGGATTTTTATGTACTTAGTCTCATTCATGAAAAACATATGATTTGACATATTTGAAAGATCTTTAACTAGTTTTCAAAAACAATTTATACTAGTTATGTATTCTTCAAATAGTTTTGAGATTGTCACATGATTCAATTTTTCTTAAAATTTAATGCTTCATGATTTGAATATTAGTTTATATGTTAGTTTTTGTCAACACTAGGATTTATACTTGAACATATCATGGGCCTCAAAAAGATCTATTAGTAAGTGTGCTTAAATGCTTATTTGAACCCTTGAAATGTACTTGTATTGCTTAGTTTTGATGATTCATACATATTTAAACTTATGTTCACCTTTTGGATTTGATTTATGATCATGTGCCTTTTATTTCATGTATATGTGTGTTTTGCCAAACCTTAAAATATACATGTATAACTCTTGAGTCTTTTGCCTTCAATGCAAATCCATTCATATAGACTCACTTGAGTTTAAGAGATATGTATGTATATTTCATGTATTGTCAAAACAAACATATATCTTGACATATAGATTTTGTTTTCAATGATTTAATAAAAAAAAAATGTGAGATGATTTTGATGTTTATGATTTTCTAAGGAATATTGTACCTTATTGCCATTTTCATGATGCCATGTTTCACATAACATTAGTACACTCACTTCTTTTGAAACTATTTGGACTTTATAGATTAGAGTGTATGAGTGTTTTGTGTTTCATTGCTATTTCATGAAAATCCTTAGATTTATTCCTTGATAGAAGGATTTCGTACTAGTTATTAAACACTCTCATTTAACTAGTTCGAATTCTTCATGTGTTGTTAATACTAAGCTTAATTCAAATCTTATTTTTCAAGCTTATGCATTAGATTTTAAAATGGTATCAATATTTTTTATTTGATATCAAAGAGAAAATTCAAAATTTGTTTTGATAAAATAGAATCAATGATTTTGTTTTGATGAGAAAAATTCAAAATTTTTTATTTGTATTGCCCCTCCTTGACTTCTTTATTTTTAACATAAAGGGGGAGAAAATTTGTTGATTTGATTTTACTTTGAACCCTTTGTTGATGATTGACAAAAAGGGGGAGAAGTATTTGTGTTTTGTTTTGATATATATGCATGATTTCCTTACTTAAGGGGGAGAAGTATTTGTCCTTCTTACTTAAGGGGAATTAAGATTTGTATTTATGCATATGTGTTTTGATTTATGCAAATAGGAGTAAAAAGATTTTGATTTATGCTTGTTGCATCTTCATATTTGCATCCATATTCATGTGCTTCATGATCATATTTATTATTTATTTTGTATGCATGAGTTAAGGGGGAGCTTCTTTGAAGCTTTACTTTAATCCATGCATATATAACGTCATGAGTTTTGTCATCATCAAAAAGGGGGAGATTGTTGGCCCAAAGGCCTATCACCCTAGTTTTGATGATGATCAACTCATGAAGTTATGTTTACTAATGATCTTGTGTTTAATTAGTGACAGATTCCTTATCAAGATCTTAGTAGGTGTGGAGCTTCAACAAAGGATTTAAAGTCAAGTTGGAAGCTAGCACCGGTTGATTCACGAGCCTATGCATCAAGATCACATCTAGAGATGAGCTCGGTGGATTGCATGTGGACCAAGTCAAGAAGATGAGAAGACTTCAAGTGAAGACTTCAAGAAGATGAAGACTTGAGTCTAGGTTTGTTTTTATAAGATTTATTTTAGATAAAATGTAAAGGATAGAATAGTTGGTGGATTGCTCAAGTCTATATCACACACACACTCTTGATAGAACTCTTGATAGAATGATTTTCATAAAAGATTTTCCTAGTTAAGAAAAGATTTTTATTTGTGATAAAATACAATTTGGTTTTTGGTATTCATGTATACATATCTTATATCCAAAACCATGTTTAGAGCCTTATGTCAAAAACTAGATATTCATCTTATTTGTGTAGTGGATCATATCCATACACACTATGTTTTAAAAGTATATCTTGTTTTTGTATTTAATGAGATTTTCCTTATGACAAAATATCTACTTTGGGTTTTGGTAATTTCTTATATACATATCCTTTAACTAAAACAAGTTTAGTGCTTTATGTCAAAAACTAGATATTTCATCTTGATTGTGTGGTGGATCATATCCATACACACTTTGCTTTATAAGTTCAAAATATCTTGTTTTTGTATTTTGTGAAGTTATGGAAAAACAAGTTTTAGAAAAACATATTTTTAGAAAAACAGTTTTTATTTTGATTGAAACTATTTTTCTGGATTTACTGTGAATTTCTGGGATTTTATTAAGCCAAAAGACCAATCCTTAATCCCTATTTTCTGGTTCTGCCAGTTCTGATTTTTCAGAACTGACAGAGGCCGGTCGACCGGGTCGGTCGACCGGACGTGCACAGCGTGCACGCCAGTGTGCACTGGAGGATCGGTCGACCGGACCGGTCGACCGCTTCAGAGAGCTTTGCTCTCGGGAATTATCGGTCGACCGGGCCGGTCGACCGACAGAGAGTTTACTCTCTTCTCCAGTTGCTCGTCGACCGGGTCGGTCGACCGGAGGCTGCAACGGTCGGATTTTAGACCGTTGCCGGTCGACCGGACCGGTCGACCGGTAGCTCTGACAGAGCCCAACGGTCAGATTTTTCTGGCCTCTATAAAGGGGGTTTTGTCATTGTTTTGAGCCAAGATTTTTGGAGACCTTAGAGCTAGTTTTTCCCAGTCTTTCTGAAGGGTTTTTCTCCACAAAAATTAGAGTCAATACTTCCAATTAAAAGGAGAGTTTTTATCAAAGAGTGTAAAAGAGATTTTCTTGTGTTTTTTCACCAAAGATTCTTTCCTTGCTTTCTCACACAAACACTTGAGCATCCATTGAGCTATTCATTCTATAGGAGTGTTATTGTGAGAGGATTTTAGGTGATCAAGAGTTGTGATCACCAAGTTCATCTTTGTTCTTTGAGAAGGCGGACGGTTGTGTTCGCGGTTTGTTTCGGGTCCTAGTGAGGACTTGGTGTTGTTGGGTCCTAGTGAGGACTTGTAGCTTGAGGTGCGGCCTCGACGAGCCGGTGGGCTTGTGGTGTGTAAGGGACTTTGGGAGTCCGAGGGATTGTAGGTGTTGCGGCACCAAGGAGAGATCCGGTGGATCGTGCATAGTGGAAATCCTTCGTGTGTCGAAGGCGGGGATGTAGAGCAAGTGTGCTCGAACCTCGAAACATACCCTTGTGTTTGCGATTGCTCACTCTTGCTCTCTTTCTCACTTAGTCTCTTTTATATCTTGCATTACTTACATTGTCTTTACTTTACATGCTTGATATACCCTTGTGCTTATATTGTTATATACTTGCGTGGGATTGCTTGTTAACACTAGTATTCAACCAAGAGAGCCAACGCGGCACCTCAACCCATTCAAGGGGAATCTAGAGGAGTTTGTCCAGAGCCTCGCAAGGGGAATTCGGCAACACTCTTGTGTTATACATAAGTGTTTAATTAAAAGAAGTTTAATTTGGTCAACTTAGTTTTAATTCCGCATTATTTGTTCATAAGTGACCATTAGATTAGCCATCACCTATTCACCCCCCCCCCTCTAGGTGATCTTACAAGGGAGTCATTCCCTTGGACCATGAAGCATTGTGAATCGGATTCTCCGCTAGATTCCTCCGGTTGATTTGGCAATAGAAGCTCGGAGATGGTGGTTGTTGTCAACAAATTCCACACTGCAAAGGCGGAATCAAGGTTAGAAACACTCATAAGATAATCTTTAGATAAAGTGCTTCTAATGGCCTCAAGGGCTTGTGCATTGGCCCCTATATGATTGCTATCACTAAGGAAGGATTCCTTGGTAATGGCAAGGTAAACTATATGTGTGCAAACAAGCAAATGCAAACAAAAGATTAGCAACCAATTGGATCTCACTCCTAGAATGTTAAGCCTAAGTATCAGGAGCACTACTCTGATACCAATTGAAAAACACCTAGAGGGGGGTGAATAGGTGTAAGTGCTAATCTAGAACTAAATGCAAAATTATGTGCGCTAAATGCGGAAGCTAATGCAAATCTTGCAACACACTTAGTACAATCAACAAGTGTAGCCGAATTCCCCGTGAAGGGCTCTGGACTAACTCCTCTTGATTCCCCTTGAATGGGTTGAGGTGCTATGTGAAGCTCTTGTTGATTAGGTACAAGTGAGGCACATACAAACAACCAAGCATATAAGATGAATAGGCAATATGAATATATGCAAGGCAACACAAGCAAATAGATATGATATGGCAATATGAATTATGCTCAACACAAGCAAGTATGGTATGATGATATGAATGATGCTTTGCACAATTATAAGAGAGAGAGTTAGAGAGACAATGGATCAAAACGCAAACACCAAGATATGTTTCGAGGTTCGAGCACCTTGCTCTACATCCCGCCTACACCACCGTGTAGGATTTCCAATCCACTATCTCCCACCGAGGGAACCTCTACCGAAGAGGATTTGTTACAACACTAGGAGTACCAAACTCCTCTCTCAAACAACCACCTCACAACCGAGGGGTAGGCCCGTAGCCAATACAACAACCAACAACCAACACCTCTACCGAAGAGGTTACAACCAAATCTCCACCTCTCACAAGAGGGAGCAAACCACAAGCCTCAACCTCTACCAAAGAGGGAGCAAACTCCAACCCAATACAACAACCTCAACCTCTACCAAAGAGGGAGCAACCAAGAAATCAAGGGTTTACAATAAGTGGTCTCTTTCAACCACAAACCTCTTTCCTTTTTCTTTTCCACAAAAACAAGATCCTAATAGATTAGGATAGTATGATAGCTCAAGTGTGGAAACTAGGTGTTTTTGGAAACAAGCAACAAAGAAAAACTACTTGGGAAATCTCTTGTATATGATAGAAATAGAAGATCAATTCAAAATCCAAAATCGAGTTCTATTTGATTTTCCAAAAACCCAAAACAATAAAGATTTGAAGTTTTTAAAGCCCAAAAACTCTTTTTAAAACTCTTTTAAACACTTCAGAAAACTAGAATTTTTTCTCTTAAAAAACTTGGCCAAAATCCCCAAAGAGATGGGGTTTATATAGGCCCATCAGAAAACTAGCCGTTAGAGCTGAGCTGGCAGCTCTGACAGGCAGCGGTCGACCGGCCCGGTCGACCGCCAACGGTCGGAAATGTGACCGTTGGGCAACTGCGGTCGACCGGCTCGGTCGACCCAAACAAACAGAGAGCACTGCTCTCATCCCGGTCGACCGGCCCGGTCGACCGCCCTAGTGACTCCAAACGTGCACAATCTGTGCACGTCGGTCGACCGGCCCGGTCGACCGACTTCACCTCAAGTCGACTAGTCAGAGGACCAAGTCGACTTTGTTGAAGCCTGGAAAAACAATCTGAGTCAGAAAAACATGTTAAAATATTTTCTAAAAATCTTTTAAAAATCCACAAAACTTGTTTTATCATTTTATATTGAAACATAAACAAGTGATAAAAATTTCAAGACATATATCAACATATCAATTCATTTTTGTGTCTTGCCAATTTATCAAAAACCAAAACTTGTATTTTTATCAAACTTGATTTTCAATAGGAAATCTGATTTTCCTAAAACTTATAGAAATACAAAAATATGATATTTGAACATTATTAAGCATGATGCATATGGACATAGGTCCAATATACATTCAACAAATATATCATAGTTTCTGTCTTTAATTTCAAAAATATGTTTTTACTAAAACATAAAACTACATGAATAGGTATGTCAAACTAAGTTTGTATAAGTCATATAAGCATGTATGTATATAGAGCACATCTAATATACATATAAAACATGTAAACTTGTTTGATCAAACTATTCATGAAAACCAACTTCAAAACATAAAACGTGTGTGTTGTGCACTTGAGCATATCAACTATACTAAACTTTACAAATGGATCTAAAACACACTATCTAAACTATGGATACCTAAGTCTTCTTGATGATCTTTATCTTCAAGTTGACTTGCTCCAAAATTCCATCCATGGCTAGGCAATGTGTGATCTTGAAGCTTTGGCCCTGGAATCATTACGAATAGCTTCTAAACTCCTTGTTGAAGCTAATCACTAACTAATATCTTGGTTAAAGATCTGAAACTTAAACAACACAAGATTATTAGTAAACATAACTACATGAATTAATCATCATCAAAACTAGGGTGGAAGGCCTTTGGGCCAACACAGTTTTCCTTGCTTCCCTTCATAAATAGGGCATAGACCTTCTCCCTGCTTCTTTGCCTTTGTGTGTTCATTGTGAACGATTGAGAAAGAAAGCAAAGGTGGCTCTTTCAGATCAGGAATCTACGGCTGATAACTTCGTATATTTTGTAAGTTCCCCTTTCAAGTATACACCCCCACTATTTTGATTGGTTAGAAGCCTGTGATGCCCGTATTTCATGGGTGCTGATTTTTGTGATAGTTGAGGGACTGGCCGAGCTTCCCAGGCTGCTAATACTATTCATTCTACTTTCTTCAACCCTCCATAGCTTCTTTTTCTGGTACCATTGCAACGCTGATAGTGAAAGGTTGAATTTGATATTTTATAGGTCTTTACTGTTTAATTTACATGTCTTTAATTTTCACTTATTTATATGCATGTTATTATGCCCTGTGTCCTTGCCACTGCCAACGTTTGGTTCATTTTGAATAATTGTCACTGACAAATGAAGAATTTATTTGCAAACCCAATTTACCTATACCTTATTGTAGTTCATGGATACCTTCTTGGATTTCGGTCTTGACGGTGACGATGAGGAAATCGACTTCTCATTATTTGCTCATGTGCTTATGTTGTCCTCATGTGGATGACCGGACACTTGGATTTCCCGCAACACATACCTAGAGGCAATAGGGATACTGAGAGGGGAATGTACCTTCATCGAGTTTTAGAGTCAAGTGATGCCAACTGCCGCAATATGTTCAGGATGGACAAAGAAGTGTTCTTCAACCACTCATCCTTGTTAAGGAGTAGGGATCTCTTGCATGACACACAATATGTAACTGTGAAAGAGCAACTAGCCTAGTTTCTACACACTGTGGGCCACAACGTCCGTAACAGAGTGTTAGGCATCAACTTCATACGTTCCAGTGAGACCATAAGCCGCTATTTTCAGCTTGTTCTACATGTAATCAAAGAAATTAGAGGGGATTACATTTGCGGGCCAAGTGTGGACGTGCATGAAAAAATTAGTAGTGACCCTAGGTTTAGTGGTTAGTTTAAGGTACATGTTCTTTCCTAATAATTCTTTTAAACAATAAGATATATGTATGTTACGTTGATTAACCACTTAATTACGTTATGGGAAGGACTGTGTGGGAGTAATTGATGGCACTCATGTCCACGCAACAGTACCCGCTGCGATGGTGGCCCCATTCTACGGAAGGAAGACATATCCAACACAAAACGTGTTGGCAGTAGTTGACTTTGACCTTAGATTCGCATACATCCTTGCGGGATGGGAAGGATCAGCGCACGATCTTACCGTACTTCGTGACGCACTACAATGACCAATGGTCTGAGAGTCCCTGAAGGTACTACTGGGGTGCTTGTCAGTATTTTTATTAGCATAAACTTTGATTTTACCTTGATGTGATCGTTAACCTTTTTTGTTGTGGACCATAGGGAAATTTTATTTTTGCGATGCTGGGTACAACACAAGGCCTGGCTTCTTAGCCCCGTACCGCACAGTTCGATACCACTTGAGAGAATTTAGTGGGAGAGCTCCGAGTAATTATAAAAAACTGTACAACTACTGGCACTCCTCCCTTCGGACGACTGTAGAGCGGGCATTCGGGTCATTGAAAGGCAGATTTAAGATATTAGCATCACGACCCTTCTTCCCTTACCGCACTTAAGTTGACATTGTGATGACATGTTGCATACTCCATAAGTTTATCATGTCCCATGGTTACGATGAGTTTGTCCCAAGTGAGGACGATTGGCTTGCACAAAATGTCTCCCAAGAGGGACGATCACAGAGAGAAATAAGAGAGGAAAATAATGATTGGGTACAACTTCGAGAACAAATTGCTTAACAGATGTGGGAAGATTTTCAGGTTCCAAATTGTTGTAAACTGAGATACATCAAGTGTAAAATAAATGCTAGTTATCATAGTTTTATTTGTTTGGCTTGAATTTATATGTCTGAATCTCTAATTTCTATTTATATTACGACATCTTGCAGTTTATGACCCTCAAATTATAATTTTGCTCATATTATATCTACATCAATTTCGTCTCATCTATTTGATTTGGCGCTTGTTTTGTAGACGATATCGGGAGAAGGGTTTTGCAATGACATGAGTGTAGGTACCGTAGATGGTAGAAAGAAGAGGAAAGCGGGGACGAACATTAGGTGGAGTGATGGCGCAAGCAAATATATGATGGCATTTTTAGGGGAACAAACTCGCGAAGGAGTGAAAAGGAACCTCCATTCTTTAACTGCCAATGTTGTGAATGAGAGATTTGGTACTCAGTTTAGGGCCACCCATGTCATTAACCATCTACGAACTTAGAGGAATAGGTGGAACCAGATTGTAGGCTGAAAAAACTTAGTGGTTGTGTCATATTTGTCCCAGAGACACACGCCATTGAAATGCCTGACGAAGCAGTTTATAATGCATACATTGCGGTAACGAATTTGTTCCTTCAATCCTATATTCTTCTCGGAGTTTGATTGTTGTTGGAGGATTAATTTATGAATAACATTGCTTGGTTTGTAGGCAAATAAGCTTAACGAGCCGTACCTCAACAAGCCTATTGAGTACTATGACGAAATGGTTCTCGTTTTTCGTGGTGAAGCAGCTGCTAGGACCTTTTCCCAAGACGTCAACCAACCACTCGGCGACACCCAGGACCCCAGCATTGTAGGAGAACATCCTGAGGCAGGCTGGTACTCTACCAACCTGTAAGTATGTCTTGCACGCCCCGCTTCCCAAAATACGGAATACAGGTACGTGACGATGGCCAACAGATACTCATGAAGAGTGAAATCTCTTCCATGAGTATCAATAACAAGCAGGATAGCACACATATATGCAATATACAACCAAGCGCAGGGATAAAATCACATATATGAAAAACTGAATCATAAACAATATCATCCACTATGTCTGAATAAGAAAAGTCAAGAAAGAAAACTGAACTCACCAGAGAATAGCTGAGCCAGAAAATGATTTACGAACAACTCTCTATAGCGGCTTTCTGATCTAAATACTGAAAAATATAATATAAAGGCCCTTCAGAAGCGGACTAGCAAGAGTACACGAAGGAAAAAGAATGATAAAAGAGAGAATGTGAGAAGGTAGTAACAATAAACAGGACAGAAGAACAATATATTTGGCAGTATCGAGAACTGAAGGCAATAATAATAATAGAGATAATCAGGAAGATAGATCATGTACACTAAGACCGTGCATGCATAGTGTGACATGTATATAATGAACATGAGACGTCCTGGACAAGTAACTGTCGTGTAACACAATCACAAGATCACAAGAACTCGAGATCACAAGATAAAACATCATGGTAGGTCCAGGAATGTCATGTAGTCAAGATCATGCATGTCACATGAGTCTCAAGTGTCAGTATCTTGAAAATACAAGTCAGGTACTAGATCACTGAAGATAATGAAGGATATGATGCAAGTGCATATGTCTAGCATATTTTATTACTCTAACTAATGCAACCATCATGTGTCCCATCCCCCAGGACAATTGCATATCAAACAAGTGATACGTTAGTGGATCCTGATAGCAGGGAGAAACAGTTCATTGTACTCAGGTATCATGTAACATGTAATAACAGGATATAATAAGATCACGTATGGCATCCAAACCCACAAGGGGTCGCCCTTCCAAGCACACCTCCCTGGATTTCCCCTGCTACAGTCTCCCCCAGTAACCCCGGCTTGATTAATTTTATTAATTAATGCAAATGCAAAATAGTGTGTTACTCAGTGTTACAGGATCATGAATCGGTACCAAGAATATCAGCATTAGATAGTGAACACAATGTGTATCAAAATCACAGGACGATGTAGACACTGACAATATCAAGTGACAAATATATAGTTGTGCAAGTGATACCAGATGCATGCAAAGTAGTGCAAGTAATGTCAATGACATGTAATCTCAAGGTCATAATAAATCAATCTTGATCATATATCCATAATCTAATAAGTACCCTCGAATAATTCCTCAAGCTATAAAGGTTGATTTCCTCGATAAATTTCCAGTCATATATTGTTGGAATTGAAGAATATGAAGGCGAATCTTCGAGTTGAATTATGGCGAGATCCGTTGATCGAATCAACTGGATGATGGTTGGAGTGTGTTCTCCTTCCATTGGGATGAACGTGGTATATTCACATGTTCAATTCCGACTTCGAATGAATGAGATATTCAAGTCCAAAGATTGCCTAATTCAAAGCCAAAACGGGACTAAAGGTAGCTAAAAACATTTAGTCCCACATTGGCCATGAGATGGAAGTTTGTGGTGTATATATAGAGAAAATTGAGAACAAAGGGCGTGCCCTTTAGGTACTTGGAGTTTTCGCGCGCGAAAAAAAGAGGGAACTATGCCCGCACATACAGGCATGCGCGCGCGCCGCCGCTGGCGGCGGCGGCGGCCGGCGGCCGGTGCCGAGCTCGGGCTCGGGTAAGGGTCTGGGTCCGGGTCCAGGCTTGGGCTTGGGTTCGGGTTCGGGTCTTGGCCTGGTTCTTTTTGAATCAGGTCCCAAGGGCCCCCTCCCGCCAACAGTTGCGAACCTGTTGGACTGCCAACGGTTGCGCCAAAGGTGCGAACCAGACCCGCTCCCGCCAACGGTTGCGTACCTGTTGGACTGCCAACGGTTGCGAACCAGCCAGTTGACTGCCAAAGGTTGCAAACCAATTGGACAGCCAACAGTCATGACTGCTGGGTCGAAAGGGTGCGACCTTTCGTTTGGGTTCGAACCTGTTGGGCACTCCTGGAAGGCTATATAAAGGGCTCCAATTCTCAATTGAAAGACACAACTACAACACCAATTACACCAAGAGCAAACACTTCTCTTCTCTCTTTGAGTTCTGAACACTTCAATTTTTCTGCGTTCTGAACTGGGAAGTAGAGTTCTGAAGTGACTTCCAAAAGGGAAGTGGGAAATCCGTAACTCGGTTTCTGAAGCGACTTCCAACGGAGATTCTGCAAAATTCGTTCTGAAAGAAGGCTTAGAAAATTCAACAGATTCTTTTATAGAATTGTTGTCTGAATCTAAGACTTCTGAAGAAGAATATTCTTCAACCTTCCATCGTCCTCAACAGTGGGTGCTACTCCAAAGTAAGGGGCAAATATTCATCCGAAATTTGTCATTGTACCGCTGCTTCAACGATCCTATGGAAGGTACTGGTTGACTACGGTTCGACCGTACGGTGATTTGGTAGTGCTATCCAAATACCGTGAAAGAGTGTTGTATCTTGGGAGACCAGCGTCCATTATCCCGTTAGCACTGGTGCGGGGGACGTAATTGTCTTAAGGAGATTCGCTTTAAGCGTACCTCACTCTAAATACTGTATAAGTGGATTAAGTCCTTTATACAGGGGATATAATTTACAGTATATCGAGACTGACTTAGATTCAGTCTAATTGGTGCTTTAACCAAAGAAGGAAATTGAAAGGTGGTTCTTAAATTAAGGAACGTTCTATTGAATGGAAAACCTCCCACCTGATATTTGCCGACCTGGCCAATTAGATTGTTGATATCTCAGTGATCTTGATTAGTTGTCAGATTGATTCTTGTTAAGCAGAATTTCCAACAATCTTAAGACAATTACCGTTTCTTACTTCTGTTCTGCTTGAACTTGCAGAAGATGTCTGAGACTAATCAAGATAGCTCAAGCAAGGCACCAAACATGCCGCTACAAGCTTTGATGCCAACTGCGCTTCCTAACCCGAAGCCGGAGAAGCCAGGAAAATTTGATGGCACAGAATTCAAGAGGTGGCAACAGAAGATGATCTTCTACTTGACCACTCTTCATCTGGCCAGATTCCTGCAAGAAGATCCACCAGAGCCTGCAACTGATGCATGGACTCAATGTGACTTCCTTTGCCGAAATTATATTTTAAATGGACTGGATGACTCTCTTTACAATGTCTACAGTCCTATAACAACGGCAAAGAAGTTATGGGCCAGTCTTGACAAGAAGTACAAGACTGAGGATGCTGGTACTAAGAAGTTCGTCGTAGGACGATTTCTAGAGTACAAAATGGTGGACAGCAAGACTGTAATCAGTCAGGTGCAAGAGTTCCAACTTATCTTGCACGAGATAGAAGCCGAAGGTATGATCCTACCTGAAACTTTTCAGGTTGCTACTATCGTGGAGAAACTCCCACATGCGTGGAGAGATTTCAAGAACTACCTGAAGCATAAGCGAAAGGAGTTGAAGTTGGAAGATCTCATTGTGAGGCTTCGAATCGAGGAGGACAACAGAAAGTCCGAGAAAAGGAGCAGTAAGAACTCCTACGAAGCAAAAGCCAATGTGATCGAAGACTCAAAGGGGAAAGCGTCTACTTCCAAAGGCTTAAAGCGGAAGAAGACTTCCCAGGGGTACAAAGGCAAGGTCCAAGAAGGCAAGAACATGCGCTTCAAGGGAACTTACTACATCTGCAACAAAGAGGGCATAAGGCGAATGAATGTCGCAGCCGTCTCAAACAAAACAAGAATCTTGTTGATGGTCTTTTTAAAGACAATGTTGCAGTGGTAGACAAAAAGTCTGTGTATTTGTGTTGGCCCAAAGGCCTTCCACTCTAGTTTTGATGATGATCAACTCATGTAGTTATATTTACTAATATTCTTGTGTTCTAAGTTTCAGATCATTAGCAGGTTATTAGTGTTGGTGATTAGCTTCAACAAGATGTTTGGAAGCTTATCATGGTGATTCCGGTGCCAAAGCTTAAAGATCATACCTTTGCACTCGGTGGATCGCGTTTGGGAGCTAGTCTACTTGAAGATGAAGATCGTCAAGAAGACTTAGGTATCCATAGGTTAGTTTTGAGTTTTAGATCCATTTGTTAAAGCTTAGTTTAGTTGATATGCTCAAGTGCACAAAATACACATGGTTTGGTTTTTGATATTGATTTCATGAATAGTTTGATCAAAACAAGTTTTCATGATTAATATGTATAGTAGATGTTTTCTAGTTATACATACATGCTTAACTTATAGACAAACTTATTTTGACATTCCTATTCATGTTTTGGAAAAATCTAGTTTGATAAAAATACAAGTTTTATTTTTGATAAAATTGGCAAGACACAAAAATGAATTGATATGTTTGATATATGTCTTGAAATTTTTATCACAAGTTTAGTTATCAAGTAAAATGATAAAACATATTTTTGTGGAATTTTTACAAGTGTTAAAATATTTTTTACAAAATTTTCTATCTCAAAATCTGCCCAGAAAAACAGTTTTCCAGGCAGACCGGTCGACCGGCAGTCGACCGGCTGCTCTGCCGGGACATGCACAGGCTGTGCATGTCCGTCGGTCGACCGGGACATGGACCCAGTCGACCGATATAGAGAGTCTGCTCTCTGTATCTTGTCGGTCGACTGGGTCGGTCGACCGATAGAAGGAAACTGTGTTTCCTTCTGTTGGTCGGTCGACTGGCAGTCGACCGAATCTCCCAACGGTCATAATTTCGACCGTTGGCGGTCGACCGGGCCGGTCGACCGGTGGCTGTCAAAAATGCCACATCAGCCTAACGGCTAGTTTTCTGTTTTGGCCTATATAAACCCCATTCATTTGGGATTTTGGCCAAGGTTTTTATAAGGGAAAAATTGCAGTTTCTGAAGTGTTTTAAAGAGTTTTCAAAATAGTTTTTGTGCTTTAAACTTCTAATCTTTATTGTTTTGGGTTTTTGGAAAAATCAAAGAAATAGGAATTTGGGATATTTGTATTGGTTTTCATTCTCCATCTTTTACAAGAATTTCCCAAGTGTTTTCTTTGTTGCTTGTTTTCCAAAAACACATAGTTTCCACACTTGAGCTATCTTCTATCCTAAACTATTAGGATTTTTGTTTTTGTGGAAAAGAAAAGAGAAAAGAAAAGAGAAAGAAAAGAGAAGTGTTTGAGGTTGTAGTTGTACACCTCTTGAGTTGTAAACCCCCTTAATTTGTGAATCCCTCTTCGGTAGAGGTGATCGGAGTGGTATTGGTGTGTGAGCCTCTTCGGTAGAGGTAGTGTTTGTTGTTGGCTACGGGCCTTATACCTCTTAGGTAGAGGTGTGTGTTGTGGTTGGCTACGGGCCGTATCCCTCTTGATAGAGGTGGATTGTGTGTTGTATTGCCTCGGTGGCATTGTAAGGTTGAGAGAGGAGTTTTTGGCTACGGGCCACTCCTATAGTGGATTGGGAAATCCTACACGGTGGTGTAGGCGGGGATGTAGAGCTAGGGGCTCGAACCTCGAATCAAATCCTTGTGTTTGCGATTGTTCTATTTCTCTCAACTCTACTCTCTTATATTTGTGCAATCTTCATTCATACATTGCATCATATATATTTGCGTGTGATTGAGCATATTCATACTTGCTTGCTTTTGCACCTTGCATATTATTCATATTGCTATACATTGTATATGCTTGGATTGCTTGTGTGTGTGCAACACTTATACTCATCCATCAAGAGCTTCACATAGCAACCTCAACCCATTCAAGGGGAATCAAGAGGTGCTTGTCCAGAGCCTCGCAAGGGGAATTCGGCAACACTTGTTGGATTGTATTAAGTGTTTTGTAAGACTGTTTTAACTTCCTCATTTAGCGCACTTAGTTTGCATTTAGTTTACTAGATTAGCAATAACACCTATTCACCCCCCCTCTAGGTGTACTTTCAATTGGTATCAGAGCTAGTGCTCCTGATATTAGGCTTAACATCCTAGGAGTGATCCATTTGCTTGCTAATCTTGTTTGCATAATATTTGTTTGCATACATTTAGTTTACCATGGACTTCATGACCCCTCCTAGCTATGACCCTTCCAACATTCTTGTTTGGAAGACTAGGATGTCCATTTACCTACAAACCCTAGGTTTACATACTTTCCTTGCGGCTACCAAGAAATGCTATCTGGTAACCTCATTCATATAAGGGCCAATGCACAAGCCCTAGAGGCTATTAGAAGCACATTGCCTAAAGATTATCTTTTACATGTTTCTAATATTGATTCCGCTTTTGTAGTGTGGAACAAATTGACAACCACAACCACCACCTCCGAGCTTCAAGAACAAATCCAAGAAGAGGAATCTAGTGGAGAATCCGAACCACAATGTTTCATGGTCCAAGGGAATGACTCCCTTGAGGTACATTCGGAATCCCACCTAGATAGTGATGATGCTTGTTCTTCATGTGATGATATTGTTGATCCCCATGCCTTAAATGAAGAACTTTCTATAGTTTGTGAAAAATTGATAGAAAATTATAAAATTTTGAAAAAGAAAAGTCTAGGAATTGAAAAAGAAAATAAGGATTTGCATACTAGACTTGATATTGTTTTGCAAGAGAAGGTTGAGGTCTATAATGAAAGGGATTTATTGAGATCTCAATTAGAACTTGCACTTAAAGAAAATAACCTTTTAAAATCTAAAAATGATTGCAATGAGGTTTTAAAAAACAATGATATTTTATCTTCAAAGGTAGAATTTGTTTTAAAAGAAAATGATTCTTTGAAAAGAGAAATTGTGTTCATTTCAAAAGAATTAGAAATTTGTTTAAGTAAAAATAATTCTTTGAAAAATGATATGTCTTCTCATGTTTGCCATGCTAGTGTAGCCTCATCATCTAGACTACCTAATGCATGTACCTCTTCTTCTAAGATTAATGATGATATTTGTATGCTTAAGAAGAAGGTAGATTGTTTGGGCTCCACTATGAGCCAATGTGCCATGAACCATACACGATTGGAAACTTTGCTTCGAAAGAAACAAGTTCCATCTTTTATGCATGCACACCCTCCAAGGCATACACATGCTCCTCACGGACACCATCACACGTATGCTCATGTGTACACTTGTACACATTGTGGTCGAAAAGGCCATCTTGCTAAATTTTGCTTTGATAGATTACATGTCAATAATTTAGCAAATAAAAAGAAATTTGTTTGGGTTAGAGATGAGACTAACTCCCATGGACCCAAAAGACAATGGGTACCAAAGACCACCCCTCCAATTTTTGATGTAGGTGTGGACTCTCACATGACGTGAGAGTGATGGCACCTTGGAGTGGATGCGTTCCGTACTTAAAGGAAATCAATTGGATGCATCACTTTCAAGGGATGATTTGGTGGAAAGGACCACCATGTTTAGGAGACAAGGAAGGTTGCCTTCTAGGCTTTTGGTAACAATTCCTAACTCCCTATTTATGATTATAACATGTTTTAATTGTTCATTGATTACATGTTCATATCATTTGTGTTATAGCATGTCATTGTTTAATGTTCACTATGTTATATCATGTTCATTTGATTAGTGATATACATGCTTAGTTGTTTAGAGACACCCATGCTCAATATAGATTTATATTTGTGTGATCTCATTTTTGATCTAATATGTATATCCTAGATCTTATGCATATGCATATACATATTGATCATTTGAACGTTTGATTCATGTTTTAGTTGTATCATGATGTTTTATATGTGTTTGTGCTTCTTGTGGTATATACATGTTTAAATGTAGATCTTATCAAAACTTGCATGTATACATGTACACTTAGTGAGAACAAATTGACTTATATATGTTTTGCTCTTCATGCTCATTTGTACCCACTATGTGCACAAGTATAGGCTAGTTTTGATGATTTCTTTGTTTATACTTGTCATACCTATTTTTATGATTCTACTTCATGTATATGTATTTTAAATTCAAACCTAATAAATATACATGTATACCCATGAGTCTTTTGCCTTCAATGCAAATATTTTAATAGACTCGTTTATAGTTGGGATATGTATGTATATCGTTAGATTTGGATGGATCATACATATACCTAGAAGTTGGTTCACAAAATAAAAGAATTTTGATGAATTTACGTGTTTTGTTTTAGCAAAATGATATTCGTGTTTGTATTGTACTTAATGATTTGATTACATGTTTAGATGTTAGTTCTCATTAAGACTAGGATTTATACTTGCACATAGAATGGGCTACAAACAAATCTATATATGTTTTGGATTGAATGCTTGGTTGTTCCCATTAGATGTGTGAATATAGTCTAGTTTTGATGATTCGTACATTTTTAAACTTGTATTCAATTTTTGTATTTATCTTATGATTATGAGTTTTTTACTTCATGTATATGTTTAACTTGCCAAACATTAAGATATACATGTATACCCCTTGAGTCATTTGCCCCTCATGCAAATATCTATTATGGACTCAATTGTGTTTAGGGATATGTATGTATACTTATTGTTTGACAAATCATACATATACCTTGAAATGAATTTGATTTTAAATGAAAATTGAGATTTTCATGTTTTTCATGTGTTTATATTTGACTTCATGTATATGTCTACCTAGTTCAAACTAATCTTATACATATACATCCTTTTGAGCCACGTGCCTTCATACATATATACTTGTGGACTCGTTTGTATTTTGGATATGTATGTATACTTTAGCTTGTATTAGACATACATATATCTAGAAGATTAAATATTTGATGATTTCTTGTTTTAAGGAATATTTGAACTTAATTGAACAATTTTTCATGATTGTGATCTCCACACTTTACTTGTACACTCACACCTATTAATTGGTCATGCTTTGTTTTCATGAGACCTTTTCATACTTAATTGAATAGAGTGTTGATTATCATGTGGATTTCATTTTTATGAAAAATGACTTGTATTTATTCCTTGCTTGAAGGATTTCGTACTAGTTAACAAAACTTTTCATTTAACTTGTTCGTATTCCTTATTGTGATAATATGAGATACACTTGACCTTATTCTTTAAATTGGTATCTTTGAACATATTTCAATTGGTATCAATTTTTGATCCTTCTTGTATACTCATATATGTTTTATGTATGTATGTATGCTTTCTATCCTATGGTATCAATTTCAATTGGTATCTATTACTTTCATACATATACATCTTAATGCTAAGCTTGAAAATTTCTAATGATTGATTGTTTTCAATTTGTATCTTAAAATAAGCTTATGCATATGTTTAGTTGGTATTTCATAAAGGGGGAGAAAATTTGATGTTGTCTTTCAATTGGTATTTGATTCCCACTCCCTTGCTTTATGTTAAAATTACTTTCAATTACTTTCATATGGTTAAAAGAACATATTTCTCTTAAAGATATCAAGATGTTTATGTTGAGTATTGTTAATTGGTATCTCAAGATTTTGTTTAAGAAAAATAGATATACTTTTGATTTACATTGCCTATATGTATATAAATTCATGTTGAGTGTATTGTGCATTGAAAAGCTTAACATCTTTTCTTTATATGGTACACGTGTGTAGGGGGAGCTTCACATCTCCTCTTATTCATTACATAATGTGTGTTATGTGAATTAGGGCTTCACATTCCTCCTTCATGTAATGCATATGTGTAGGGAAGCTAACTTAGCGTCTTCCTCTTCATGAATATATATAGCATATAACATTTATTCATCCTTGTTTATTTCATTTGGTATCAATATGCACCTTATTGTCATATCTTGAATTGGTATCATATTTGTTTTGGATTACCCCTTCTTGATCTTTTTGTTTTTGACAAAAAGGGGGAGAAAATTTGTTTTTATGTTTTTTTTTAACCCTTTATTGGTTCCTTGATTAGGACAAAAAGGGGGAGAAGATTTTTGTAGCTTATATGCATGTCTTTGTATGCATGTATTTGTTTTAAGAATTAAGAACAATTTTGTTTTAAGAATATGTTTTGATTTTGCTCTTACCCCTTTGTTGATGATTGACAAAAAGGGGAGAAGAATTTGTGTTTTTGTTTATAATATATGCATGTCTTCTTTGCTTAATTGGTATCTAGAACATATTGTATGTTGAATATTCCATTGATATCTAGAGTACCATGTTTATATGCATTGTCATGCATTGCATATTATTGTTTATTTGTTTATGCATGAGTTGAGGGGAGCTTCTTTGAAGCTTAACTTTAATCCATGCATATATAACTCCATGAGTTTTGTCATCATCAAAAAGGGGGAGATTGTTGGCCCAAAGGCCTTCCACTCTAGTTTTGATGATGATCAACTCATGTAGTTATATTTACTAATATTCTTGTGTTTCTAAGTTTCAGATCATTAGCAGGTTATTAGTGTTGGTGATTAGCTTCAACAAGATGTTTGGAAGCTTATCATGGTGATTCCGGTGCCAAAGCTTAAAGATCATACCTTTGCACTCGGTGGATCGCGTTTGGGAGCTAGTCTACTTGAAGATGAAGATCGTCAAGAAGACTTAGGTATCCATAGGTTTAGTTTTGAGTTTTAGATCCATTTGTTAAAGCTTAGTTTAGTTGATATGCTCAAGTGCACAAAATACACATGTTGGTTTTTGATATTGATTTCATGAATAGTTTGATCAAAACAAGTTTTCATGATTAATATGTATAGTAGATGTTTTCTAGTTATACATACATGCTTAACTTATAGACAAACTTATTTTGACATTCCTATTCATGTTTTGGAAAAATCTAGTTTGATAAAAATACAAGTTTTTTTTTTGATAAAATTGGCAAGACACAAAAATGAATTGATATGTTTGATATATGTCTTGAAATTTTTATCACAAGTTTAGTTATCAAGTAAAATGATAAAACATATTTTTGTGGAATTTTTACAAGTGTTAAAATATTTTTTACAAAATTTTCTATCTCAAAATCTGCCCAGAAAAACAGTTTTCCAGGCAGACCGGTCGACCGGCAGTCGACCGGCTGCTCTGCCGGGACATGCACAGGCTGTGCATGTCCGTCGGTCGACCGGGACATGGACCCAGTCGACCGATATAGAGAGTCTGCTCTCTGTATCTTGTCGGTCGACTGGGTCGGTCGACCGATAGAAGGAAACTGTGTTTCCTTCTGTTGGTCGGTCGACTGGCAGTCGACCGAATCTCCCAACGGTCATAATTTCGACCGTTGGCGGTCGACCGGGCCGGTCGACCGGTGGCTGTCAAAAATGCCACATCAGCCTAACGGCTAGTTTTCTGTTTTGGCCTATATAAACCCCATTCATTTGGGATTTTGGCCAAGGTTTTTATAAGGGAAAAATTGCAGTTTCTGAAGTGTTTTTAAAGAGTTTTCAAAATAGTTTTTGTGCTTTAAACTTCTAATCTTTATTGTTTTGGGTTTTTGGAAAAATCAAAGAAATAGGAATTTGGGATATTTGTATTGGTTTTCATTCTCCATCTTTTACAAGAATTTCCCAAGTGTTTTCTTTGTTGCTTGTTTTCCAAAAACACATAGTTTCCACACTTGAGCTATCTTCTATCCTAAACTATTAGGATTTTTGTTTTTGTGGAAAAGAAAGAGAAAAGAAAAGAGAAAGAAAAGAGAAGTGTTTGAGGTTGTAGTTGTACACCTCTTGAGTTGTAAACCCTCCTTAATTTGTGAATCCCTCTTCGATAGAGGTGATCGGAGTGGTATTGGTGTGTGAGCCTCTTCGGTAGAGGTAGTGTTTGTTGTTGGCTACGGGCCTTATACCTCTTAGGTAGAGGTGTGTGTTGTGGTTGGCTACGGGCCGTATCCCTCTTGATAGAGGTGGATTGTGTGTTGTATTGCCTCGGTGGCATTGTAAGGTTGAGAGAGGAGTTTTTGGCTACGGGCCACTCCTATAGTGGATTGGGAAATCCTACACGGTGGTGTAGGCGGGGATGTAGAGCTAGGGGCTCGAACCTCGAATCAAATCCTTGTGTTTGCGATTGTTCTATTTCTCTCAACTCTACTCTCTTATATTTGTGCAATCTTCATTCATACATTGCATCATATATATTTGCGTGTGATTGAGCATATTCATACTTGCTTGCTTTTGCACCTTGCATATTATTCATATTGCTATACATTGTATATGCTTGGATTGCTTGTGTGTGTGCAACACTTATACTCATCCATCAAGAGCTTCACATAGCAACCTCAACCCATTCAAGGGGAATCAAGAGGTGCTTGTCCAGAGCCTCGCAAGGGGAATTCGGCAACACTTGTTGGATTGTATTAAGTGTTTTGTAAGACTGTTTTAACTTCCTCATTTAGCGCACTTAGTTTGCATTTAGTTTACTAGATTAGCAATAACACCTATTCACCCCCCCTCTAGGTGTACTTTCAATTTGTACCCGAAGCTTATAAATAAAGGAAATTCTTCTGTTTATTTGCTTGAGTCTCCTATTTTGTGGCATGCTAGATTAGGGCATGTAAATTATAAGTCTTTGAAGAACTTGTCTAATCTGGGATATATTCCTAAACTCAACTTGAAAGAAATTCGCAAGTGTGAGATTTGTGTTGAGGACAAGTTGGCGAAAAATTCATTTCACTCAATAGATCGAAATACAGAACCTTTAGGGTTAATTCATAGCGATCTGTGTGACTTGAAGTTTATGCCAACTAGAGGCGGTAAAAAGTATTTCATTACTTTTATTGATGACTGTACAAGATACTGTTATGTGTATCTTTTGAACAGTAAGGATGAGGCAATCAATATGTTTATAACATATAAAGCCAAAGTTGAGAATCAACTCAACAAGAAAATCAAGATTCTAAAATCCGATAGAGGCGGAGAATATGAATCAAATGATTTTAGTGAGTTATGTGCTAGTTTTGATATAATCCATCAAACTACAGCACCATACACTCCTCAACAGAATGGAATTGCTGAACGGAAGAACAGAACTTTGAAGGAGATGGTTAATTCCATGCTCGTAAGTTCTGGAGCTCCGCAGAACTTGTGGGGAGAAGCTCTGTTAACTGCAAATTATATTCTAAATAGAGTACCCCACAAGAAACTTGGTCTTATACCATTTGAGTTATGGCATGGAAGGACACCTTCCTACCATTACCTCAAAATGTGGGGGTGCTTTGCAAAGGTGCTGGCACCATTACCTAAAAAGACTAAGTTGGGAGCAAAAACTATGGACTGCATATTCATAGGCTATGCCTTGAATAGTAGTGCCTACAGATTTCTGGTTCATAAATCAGAGATACCAGATATTCATGTAAACATGATTATCGAATCTAGAGATGCTGTGTTCTTTGAAGATATTTTTCCATATAAACGGGAAAAGATAAGACTTCTGGGAAAAGAACACATGAGATGGCATTCAGGGACGAAAGCCCCGAGGAACGACTGTTAATGCGGAAATTGAACCAAGAAGAAGTTAGAGATCTAGAATCTCAAAATCTTTTGGTCCAGATTTCATAGCATACGCTATTGAAAGCGAGCCTCAAACATTTAAAGAGGCTATGTCAACCCCAGAAGCACAAAATGTTATATACAACGGTAAGTCTAGACATATTCGTCGTAGACATAATACCGTGAAGCAGTTGCTCTCAAATAGAATTATCTCTATTGACTTTGTATCGTCAAAGGATAATTTAGCGGATCCGCTTACTAAAGGTTTAAGTGGAGAGCGTATAAACTGCGCATCGAGGGGAATGGGTCTAAAAGCCTAACCTTACCGAGTCAGCTTAATGGAAACCTCACTTAGCGACTAGAGATCCCACAGACTAAGTTCAAGAGGAAAAACTAGTTATGATTGACTTAGCAAGTAAGCACTTGGGAGCTTGACTCCAATCCATTCCTAAGGTACACATAAGTGCTTTTCTACAAGTGGATTAAGGATAAGCTTAACGCTTTTAATGATGCCTATATCTTGTTACTAAACAAGTGGAGTAGAGTAGACTACTCTTAATAGGTCCATCACCTATGTGAGTATAGAGTTGGGTCGGCTCTTTGGGAATTTCTATGGAGGCTGTTATTCCTTAAAGATACTCTCTGAAACCAAGAATGTCCAGGGCCAAAACGGACACAACTGAGAACCAAAGTTAATTTGGAAAGTCACTGTGTGAAGTTTGTTGACTTGGCTTACACTAACGGCTAACAGTTCAAGACCTAATTCACTGATTAGCCAGTAAGTCCGATAAAGCTTTCGCTATGGAAGGTTCAAGACCTAGTTCACCTATCCTTATGCAGTTTTTTTTCTCAAGTACCTTTCACAATAGAGTCAGTCTCTTTGTGTGTCATTTCCTTGAATCTCCATTCATTGTGGGGGATTGTTGGAATTGAAGAATATGAAGGCGATTCTTCGAGTTGAATTATGGCGAGATCCGTTGATCGAATCAACTGGATGATGGTTGGAGTGTGTTCTCCTTCCATTGGGGATGAACGTGGTATATTCACATGTTCAATTCCGACTTCGAATGAATGAGATATTCAAGTCCAAAGATTGCCTAATTCAAAGCCAAAACGGGACTAAAGGTAGCTAAAAGCATTTAGTCCCACATTGGCCATGAGATGGAAGTTTGTGGTGTGTATATAGAGAAAATTGAGAGCAAAGGGCGTGCCCTTTGGGTACTTGGAGTTTTCGCGCGCGAAAAAAAGAGGGAACTATGCCCGCACATACAGGCATGCGCGCGCACGCGCCGCCGGTGCCGGTGCTGGGCTCGGGCTCGGGTCTGGGTCTGGGTCCGGGTCCGGGTCCGGGCTTGGGTTCGGGTTCGGGTCTTGGCCTGGTTCTTTTTGAATCAGGTCCCAAGGGCCCCATCCCGCCAACAGTTGCGAACCTATTGGACTGCCAACGGTTGCGCCAAAGGTTGCGAACCAGACCCGCTCCCGCCAACGGTTGCGTACCTGTTGGACTGCCAACGGTTGCGAACCAGCCAGTTGACTGCCAAAGGTTGCAAACCAATTGGACAGCCAACAGTCATGACTGCTGGGTCGAAAGGGTGCGACCTTTCGTTTGGGTTCGAACCTGTTGGGCACTCCTGGAAGGCTATATAAAGGGCTCCAATTCTCAATTGAAAGACACAACTACAACACCAATTACACCAAGAGCAAACACTTCTCTTCTCTCTCTGAGTTCTGAACACTTCAATTTTTCTGCGTTCTGAACTGGGAAGTAGAGTTCTGAAGTGACTTCCAAAGGGAAGTGAGAAATCCGTAACTCGGTTTCCGAAGCGACTTCCAATGGAGATTCTGCAAAATTCGTTCTGAAAGAAGGCTTAGAAAATTCAACAGATTCTTTTATAGAATTGTTGTCTGAATCTAAGACTTCTGAAGAAGAATATTCTTCAACCTTCCATCGTCCTCAACAGTGGGTGCTACTCCAAAGTAAGGGGCAAATAGTCATCCGAAATTTGTCCTTGTACCACTGCTTCAACGATCCTGTGGAAGGTACTGGTTGACTACGGTTCGACCGTACGGTGATTTGGTAGTGCTATCTAAATACCGTGAAAGAGTGTTGTATCTTGGGAGACCAGCGTCCATTATCCCGTTAGCACCGGTGCGGGGGACGTAATTGTCTTAAGGAGATTCGCTTTAAGCGTACCTCACTCTAAATACTGTATAAGTGGATTAAGTCCTTTATACAGGGGATATACTTTACAGTATATCGAGACTGACTTAGATTCAGTCTAATTGGTGCTTTAACCAAGGAAGGAAATTGAAAGGTGGTTCTTAAATTAAGGAACGTTCTATTGAACGGAAAACCTCCCACCTGATATTTGCCGACCTGGCCAATTAGATTGTTGATATCTCAGTGATCTTGATTAGTTGTCAGATTGATTCTTGTTAAGCAGAATTTTCAACAATATCAGGATCACAATATCAATCGATATATAATTTTTAACTATCAATCTTGCTTCATCATTATCCGGTTATCCTCAAGATCTAGATCAAACTATTTGTCATGATCAGTATAATTTCATGTCAATAAATCAGCCTACCACATACAAGCAATTATGTCAATTTAAGTTTGTTGCATGCATAAACGAGATGCAAAACATGATACATAAGACAATATAACCAGATCATGAAATAATATCGAAACAGAAGAATTATCTGTGTAATCAGAGAAAAGAAAGGTTAACGGGATTACGAGACAATACCGATAATAACGAACATACTATTGAGAGATAAGAGTTCAAAGATAATTTCTCGATTAACAGAAAAGTCAAAAGAAAGGGAATCATGTACACTTGCCTCTTGTTGCGGGGTCCGACGTTCCCTTGACAACAATAGGTATCGGGTCAAGATTGTGGGCTTGAGAAGATGGAGACCGGAGGGCGTGGCGGAGCTCACCGGAGGTCGTCAGAGATGGCCGACATCCACGGTCATCGGCGCGTGTGCGAAACAAGAAGTAGGGGAACAGACATATACACAGCCACCTATACGCCAAGCATAAATACATCTAATAAACATACAAATCTATATACCCATATATGCACCCATGCATTATTACTCACACCACATTCACAACACTCAAAAAAGATGAAACACACACACACAGTACACATCCACTCACTCAAGAAAATGAAAACCACAACACCTAAAAACACGCGCACTTTTCACAGCCATGCACTCACACTCACATTCAAAAATGAAACCACAGCACTCAAAAATATAAAAACACACATCTCATAAAAACACGCACATCTTTCACAACACAAAAAAATGAAACACACACAATTTAACAGCACAAAAACATGAAAACACATATTAAATTAATACACTAATAATTAAATAATTAACACACTATTAACACCCAACCAACAAACATTTACAGAGAGAAGGGAAATACTCACGCTATGGTAGTGCGACGGGATTCGCGGAGGGGCCGGTGATGAGTCTGGGCTCTGACGGAGAAGATGTGGTGCTTGGGATCTCGCCGGAGGGACTCGCGCTTGCCGGCGGGGAGATGGAGCTCGGGGGGTTTGACTCGGCCAATGGTGTGCCATGGAGATGCAGAGCTCGCCATGGAGGAGTGCGGCAGAGAAGTGGACGGCAAGGCGGAGAAGTAGGCCGAGAGGGGAGCTCGACATGGGCTACCGGGGGGGCTCGTGGAAACGCCAGAGGGAGGGTAGGGATATGGCGATGGGTGGTCGGCCTCGACGACGGAGGATGACGAAGAGAGAGAGGAGGGGGCTCGGCATTGGAGGCCATGGCGTGGGGGAGTTGCAGGTGGGGTGTATTCCTGCTGCCATGGGCTACCGTGGCTGCTCACGGCCAGCCAAGGAGGAGGGGAATGCTCGGTGTGGCCGTGAGGTGGTGGAGTCAGCCATGGGTTGATGGGTTCTCACGCAAGTAAGGAAGTTGGATACTTAGTTTTATATAGAGATAGGGGAGATAGAAAGAGGGTGTACGGGAGTTGAGAGGGTGAGTGGGATTGTGAGAGTGGAGGAGAGAGTGGGTGAAAGAGAGAGGAAAACGTGGAAGAGAATGGCAGAAGTCGGTGGAGGACGGGCGTTAGTGGGGAAAAAAGTCAAAGAGTAAATGATGATTAAATAAAGAATGAGCTCACTTCCAAGAGTGGCATGGTGGTCTGGGCCTTAGGATAAGGGGGCAGTGGCCATGGGTTCGAATCTGAGAACAAGAACAAAACAATCAAGGTCTTTTTGTTTTATTTAATTTAGAAAGAATAAAGTTTAAGTAGAAAGGTTAAATATATATGGTTACTACTCCATACTAGAACCCATGAAGTCATAATGGTTGGTGTATTCATTTCCCTTATGGTGGGTCACAGGTTCGAACACAATACACGGGCTTTGTGTTCAAAATTCATTTTTATTTTTATTTATTCATTATTTTCTTTTTGAATAAATATTTAAGCATTATTTTATTAGATTAAACTCTATTAATTCAGGAAAATCCTCAAAAATTCTCAAAAATAAAAGATGTCATCCTTAACATTGTTGTGAAGTCAAATCTCCAAAATTCATCCCCAATTGTTAATTATAAATTTTAGATTTAGTCTGTGACACCGATCGACCCCGAATTGAGTTTCTGCTCCAATAATTTCCAAAAATTTCTAAAATTCAGAAAATTTAAAATAATGGTAAATAATATCTTGAGTTGAAATAGCCTCAAACCAGATATTAAGATGATTAAATCAGCATCAGATACCAGTATTGATATACGTATATTGGGAACCGAGGGTTACAATGTCGGTGTCGCAAAGCTCTCGCGGTAAAGGGAAGAGGAGCAATCATCAGCTGGAGGTATTAGGAAGGTTCGCGGATGGTTTGCAAAAGATTGGGGATGCCGTGCATGAGAAGAAGGAGGAGGAAAAAAGGGTAGCAGCGAGTGCTATGATTGCCTTCGATCTATGGTCGGTACAACATACGACTATTTCATCTTCACCGATGATGTGGTGTCTGTTTCTTATGATTATATAATCGAGAACCCTAAGATTGGGGGTGGGTTTCTCAGGAGGTACAGTGAGGAGAGGGCCATTGGCTCTACCGCTTCATGAAACAACACAAACTTGATTGAGAAGACCCAGGGGCCATTGGCTTCCCATCGTTTCTGACCATCTCTTCGCTTTGTGACTTATTGTACTGTTTTATTTAGGCTCTCGTTTCGACATACATTTTGACTGCAACATGCTTTTGGTCATAGGCCCTATGAACTGCTATTATCTATTCCTACTACTGTAATTTTTTCGCAGCATCTTGCTTTAAACATTGCTTTGATTGCCCGAACTGTTTCATAATCCATTATTATTAACCATATTAAATTTTTTTCTGATGTTATTCTTCTCTTGTAGGGGTTTTGTGTGGGCAATGATGATTCGTAGGATGTTGGAAAGCCAATTATGCAAGTAAGGTTTGGAGGCGTACTAGATCGCAGCCGTTCGACTCTAGGAGTTGAGTATGGAGGTGGCATGTACGCAACCCTTATTTTTCATTCGGCTTAGAATGACGTAAACTTTCATCCACTATTAAAACATCATCCTACAGTGTGAGCCTTACTAAAGAGAAGTAACATTGTTTTGATTTGTGTAAATCGAAGATCTCATTGTTGGTTATATCTTTTTTGCTTACTTTGTTTGTTTTTGCGCATGTCATTGCATGTAGATTGTTACAAATGCATAATGACACTGATGCACACTTATTTTCTCATGCTTAACACATTTTTAATCATCTTCTCAATCATCTTTGACGCTTTTGTGATCGCATTCATCCTCTATTTAAGATTCCGATTTTGCTTAGTGTTGGGCTGAAACTTAAGCTTGATTGAAACCCCTACGTATGTTGGCTGGACGCCCATCAAAAGATGGAAACCCCTTCATCAATTGTAGGTTGATTGTCAATCAAAATGAGACAATCAGTGTGTTATGAGCCCTAGGGCCGTATCTCCAATGGATAGTTTGAATGGTTTTTTTTTTTTGGAAGTCAATTTATTTGGCAATGTTCAGTTCTGTGCATGTATGCATTGTGCATATGATTGCAGGATGACATTATTTGTGATCTATGGAGCAATTCAACAATTCAGGCAAGACTCTTACTTGGTGTTTCACGAAACAATTCATGTTTTAATATCCATTAAATTTTGTTAGATTTCTGCTTGTCTCTTAACACAAGATTAAAGTTTCAAATAGAGAAAGGTGTCGATGAAGTTGCAAGGCCTGCTCTTCATCAAGGATAAGTTTGCCACTTTAATTTTTGAACACTTGATCATCACATACAGTCTTACACCGCAATACATGAAAGTCTACACACTACATGTTCATACGCCTGTTATTTGTATTGCTATTTCATGTTATCAACGACTGTTTCTTTGCATGTGTTGGTGATAATCCAGGCCATTATCCGTTGCCTCATATGTCCTTGCTCTTTGCCTTTCTCTCCATTTACTGCTGCTCTCCTTTTGTTGCTGCTCTCTTCTTGCTGCACATTATCTCTGGGCCCATTATTTTTGAGGCTGGGGTGTGATGAAGCACTGTTGAAAATAGTTATTTCATGTTCATATGGCTGTTGTTTGTATTGCTATTTCATGTTATCAACGACTGTTTCTTTGCATGTGTTGGTGATAATACATGCATTATCCGTTGCCTCATATGTCCTTGCTCTTTACCTTACTCTCCATTTGTTGCTGCTCTCCTTTTGCTGCTGCTCTCTTCTTACTGCACATTCTCTCTGGGCTCATTATATTGAGGCTGGGCTGTGATGAAGCACTGTTGAAAAAAGTTATCTAGTATTGTGGGGTTAGATACAGTTGGAATATATTGACGACGGTGGATGGAGACTCAGGTTTTATTAGAACCTCTTCTTCATGTGTTGGTTGGTGGATGTCAATCATTCTTGATTGAAACCCCATGTCAATCATTCTTGATTGAAACCCCTTCCTCTCTTGTTGGTTGGACATCATTCTAACTGAGCGCCATCTCGCTCAATTACCTTCTCCTTCTTGGAAATTCATCTTCATGTCTGGTACTATGATTCTTTTTTCAGTGAGATCTGAGCCCTAAGAAATCACTACTTGTGTTTGTGTTTGTGATGCTGGTAAATTGTGTGCATGAATGGTTATTTCTGTTTGTACATCGTTATAATTTGACTACAATTTGTAGCATTGCTGGGATTTACTACTGTTGCTTATATATCACTGGCTGTGTTACTTAACAGTTTTACTGTTTGGAGCTTTAATTACAATCAGGATGGTAGAGAGGCAAAAGGAACAGACATGGGGGCTCAGTTTTAATGAAACAGCTCGGCGCTTTGATGCACGGTATGATGTCATTCTCATTCTGTTGTTTCCTCCTGCAGAGATCCATCAAGAGTAGGGCCAGAAAGAAGGAGAATATCGAAATTTTATTCCGCATCCACAACTTCCAACATCACCACTTTTGTATTTTGTGGTTTGCTTTCAAATTTCAGAAGAACCGTTGTTGTAATAAAATTCGAGAGTGGTGTATTATTAATTCAGTGAGTAATGATAATGTTGCATGTTATGACAAGAGATTGTGCAATATTGATTGTGAGTAATAATTTGTTTGTTCTGAATATCGCAATTTGGAAGATTTGTTTTAATAATCTGTATTACTGATTGTAGTATCTGTTCTAGTAATCTTATTTGAGATCCATTATAGAAAGTCTTCAAGGACATTGAATTGTTTAAACATTATGTGATGAAATAACCAAATTACTACATAAAATAAAACGTGAACGTGGTTCATACAGGGTCTATGGACCGGTGCATGGATGAAGTAATAAATTAAAATTGCCTAATTTTTAATAGAAAAATAAATAATTCAATTTTTCTCAATCTCTTTCTCATCACTATCCAAAGAATGGAAAACCCGATTTCTCATACACTTTACAAATCTCAACACATCCAAACAACAGAAAAGAAAAGACACTTTTTCAAATTCATTTTTCATTCCATCCAAACAATGAAAAGAGGAATACACTTTTCCGATTACACTTTTCAACTACCATCCAAACACCAGAAAATTGCTACTCAATTCCTTTTTTCTTAAAAGAAATAACTCTTACTTCTCACTTTCTCACTTCACGCCATTTGCTTAAATCCAAACAGGCCCTTAATCAACCAGTGAGTTTCCACCAACAGTAACAGTTAATATTTAAGACTATACCTTCAACAATCCGGGCGCTTTTATGCCATTTACATTAAAAAGTATTAATCAAAACCGCCTCCGGTATGAAATTTGTCCATGTTGTCTTCAGCCTCTCTTTTTTTCCCCCTAAAAAACCTCCCCCCGATCCGCCCTCTCTCTGCCTCTCCGACCCGACGTCGCCTCTCTCTCGCTGTCCGATCCGCCCCCTGCCGCCGCTCCCCTCCCCTATTTCAGTCAGGTACTATTGATTTATTTATACATCTGATGTTTGACTCTTAATTTGATGCTTTTCTTGATAAAAGATGATTTTTTTTGTTATTGAATTCCCTGAACTTTAACACGGAACCCATAAGCCATTGATCTTTCAACTGAGATTTCTCCATCTTCTTCCTCCTTCCGTCAGCAAAAGAGGCTCACGCCCACTCAGTCGGAGCAGCTCAAGGTCGAAGAGAAGCTTGACAAGTCGACCCCGCGACGGATCGGAGCCAGCACTCCCGACGACATCCTCCGACGAGTTCCGTCCTTTCGTTCGCCGGCTCCCCGAAGTCAAAATCGGAGAGGCTGCCATGACCTTGGTCAACAAGCTTAAATGATTAAAGATCTCGGTAAGATCTCTTCTTATTTGTTCTTGAATCACTCTCTTCTCCTTTTCGACAGGCAATGATGGATTGATGATTATCTATTTATGTAGACTGGTTAAATGAGCAGGATAATTCTTCTATCCTTCAGCCTAATGTTTTGATTTTCCTTTGAGATTGACACTAGATAAAGCGAGTTGCCTCTCTTTTGGCGATGAAATATGCATTTATTGCCCACTGATTTTTGTAACATGTTTCCACAACTATTTGGCAAGCTTATTCTTAACTTCCTAGTTCTATATTTTCGCTTGAAGTTTTATTTTTCTTCTGAACTTTCATATTATACTCCTTTAATTGTTCTTTCTTTTGAAAAAAATATTAATATCCCTTCTTTTCAATTTTATTCTTTTTATCCCTACATATACTTTCAATCACATAATGACCCTCTTTTCCTAAGTCTTCACCTGTCAAAAGATGTTTTTTTCAAATTGGAAAAGCCATTCCTGAACATTTTTGCCCCCTAGGATTCTGAGTGCTAAACAGTACTATGATTTATGAAAGTTAAAAACGTTCCATGTAAATAATAACACTGACATGTAGTATTATGAATCTATGTAGCAATTTCAGTATCTTGATGGCAATATTAGTATTGAAGAATTTAAAACAGAATCATTGAAACAACAAATTGGCATGCAAATGTTAGACCAGTATTTTTAGAATACAAAACAATATTATGAAATCAATAATACTGTATTAAATTTAGCAATAGTAAGTAGTAACTCATAATTTAGATTAGTATCCTGAGTAAAAAATGTTCAGAATAGACCTTTCAAATCTGAAAAGTCAGAGGGCTATGAAAAGGTAGGATAAAATGCAAAAGTTGAGATAAGAGTGAACATCAGCAGTTCATCAGAGATTTATGCAGTTTACTGCTTCTTAGATAATCTCGGATGGAGGGTGCCCTGACAGTTGATAAGAAACACAAAGTATCTTTGTTCTGGTAAGTTGGCCACAACATATTCTTGATACTTTGTATAATATGTTGGCCAATGTTAAACTCAATTGTGAAGCAGCACATTGTTATGATGCTCTTCTGTGGATTCACAGTAATTGTTTTACAAATTATTCTCTCTCATCCTTTTCATTTCAAAAGATGAACTGATACTTCGTAACTTGGTTTCTCCTGCAAAACCATATTTCTTATAAGCTATTTTTGGAGGCTTGAACAAGGAACCAGCTTATAAACTCTGTTAACTGTTTCAGTACCTGAGTTGTTGTAGTTCGAAAAGGTTAAAATTAATTTTCAGTAGCTGTTTTTTTTCTTCTTCTATCATTTTCATCATTCATGCATATCATATATGTCATTTCTTGCCTGTTTTAGCAGGTATACATGGTTACAATGAGTTAACATAGCAAGGGCTGCATCATTCATCAGGTGCATTTTCTTGATACATTATTATATTTGTTTAGTTCATGTTTTGTGTTTTGTCTAAACTCTTCAAAGATGCTACTTCTGACAACTGTTCTTTCACCGCCGTCAATTTCAGCCGGTCGGTTCCCACTGCTTCGCGGTATACTAGTTATAAAAACAGACCTTCTCCTAGATCACCTGTTCTTTGTATCCCACACGGGTTGTTTCCTCCGGCTCCTCTCCGATGGATCTCACAACGAGCTCTCTCAATCCAACAAACGCCTCAAAGAAGAGTAAATTAACTCGTTGATCACTAATTTTCATCATTTTTTTTACCCCCCACCACCCCCCCCCCCCCCCCCCCCCCCACCACCTAATAGAATCCCTCATCACTTCAGATTCGTCAGCAACCTCACTGGATCTTCAATGCTCGAGATCGCCACTCTTTCCGCAATCGTTCCCGTAAGTTTTGCAATCCCTGAGTCCATTTATTCTAATTAAGTACATTTTACTTCATTTTTCAATTGTTTATCGATTTGGTTGGGGATCTCAGGCTCTGCTGGTCCTTCGACAATGGAGCTGCTCTGGCCTGTGAGTGGTAAGTTCAATCTTGAATTTGCATTGAAAAACCCTAATCTGAGTCAAAATTTCAAATTGCAGCGTGGGATGCTATGAAGTTTAGCTTTTTTGCTGACATTTTTACAAATAGATGATAGAAAGCTGACATCTTGTGTGGCTTTCACTTTAATGTGACATTAACAGTTGATACTTCTTCTATTATCCAAACAAGTTATGTATTTGGTTGCTTGGATAGTGAATGCGATAGTTTGTTCATGGAAAAATGATGTGTATTTTTTGGATGCTTAGTTCATTAGTTAGCAGATGATATGATGTCTCTGATTTTCTCTTTACAGGCACTATTTATGCCAGGGAGGTCGAGAAGAAGGACGGTGCAAGTTCTTCTCGTAAAGATGAGAGGAGCTGCATGGTCGCTGTGGTTATGGATTTTTTATGCATCATTCTGCCTATCATATTCATTTTCACTGTACGTTTAAATACAGTACTTGCTCTGGGCTTTCTTCTTTTTTACTTGTAAATGCTTATTTGATAATCCTACAGGTAAGAAGTTTGATTAGATGTTTATTTAGTACTCCATTGTCATGCATATCCTTTAACAGGTGAATTAAGTCAATCTACATCTGTTTCATGTGTCCTAAGACTGTTAACAAAGTCATTTCTCATCAAAATGGGGTTTTAAATGTAGTACAATTTTGGACTAAGGAGGTTTTCTTTTATTAGTGAAAGGGGTGGGAGTACAAACTCCATACCCCCCCAACACCCAACCAAAAAAGCACACTATTAATAAGATTTTAATGAATCAACTTAGCACCTGGATATAGCCAAGGGAGAAAACAGAAATACAAGTATAAAGGAGGGAAAAGAGAATGACATCATTAAAATACATAGATCCGTATGACCCGTATCGCCAAAAACATCATATGATGTAGCTATCTGTGTGTCAAAAGACGAGTCACGAGGAAAGTGATCTCAAACCGGTGGATCCTTGTCTGGAGTCTGTACTCTGATTTCTTTTAGTATGCAGAGTCTTAATTGTGTTTTTCTTTTATTTTGTTCTCTTTTTAGCCCCATAATGGTTGTGAGAGGAGATAGTCTTGTAGGCTTATAAAGGCAAAAGTCAATAAAAGTTGTGGCAATGAAGATTGATTAATGAAAAATGTTGAATTTTCTATTTGAAAATTTGATTATAAGATTGAGTGTGAAACTCGTTTTCAAAATAGGATTTTGAATGTGAAACCATAATTGAAATTATCCTCTCACTTATTCACATGGTTCAAAGTCTCGGTCTCGGCCGCCGACTCGGCCGGCACCGAGACGGATCGGTCTCGGCAACTCGGATCGGACTCGGGCGATACGCAAAAAACGCTACATAGAGCGCCAAAAAAATTATGAAAAAATCATGACAAATCATAAAAATGGAAACATCCAAATTCATGCATCACATATTCAAAACATATCACCTAATACTCAAAACATAACGTGAAAGCATAAATACAAGCGTCGTCGGTAGAAAAATATCAAAATACATGCATAATATAGTAAATTGCACAAAATAATTCATAAGTACCTGCTAATATAGTCATTTCCACATTGAATTACGAGGAGGCTCCAAATCATCATTATCATCTGGCCCGCGATAAGTATAGAAACCAGGCATATAGTTTCCATAAGGATAATGATATGTTTGTGGGTGAGATCCTGTAGGCTGAGATGATTGGCCAGAGGATCCACTATCAGAGTAATATGACGGTAGGGGTTGTGCAATATCAGCTCCATGGTGATAATATCCAAAACCTCGATATTCAGTGCTGCTAGTAGAGTAATCACCAGTGCTAGAATAATCAGTGCCAGAATATTGGCCAGATGTCAAACCCAACCCCTGTAAATGGCCTTCAAGACTATGATGACCATGTGAGTAGTAATCATGTCCACTCGAATAATCATCGCTAGAACTGAATTCGACCAACCGATCCAAATGCCTACGCTGCTGTGAAATCCCCGCCCGGCCTCCATGATCTGTATCTTGTGTGGCATAATATTGTGAATCCCATGTTAAAACATCATCTCGTTGGCTTCCACCAACACCATGAGTCTCTTCAACATTACCACCATCACCACCCTCACTGCCGCCATCACCCTCACCACCATCACCCTCACCACCATCATCGCCACCACCATCACCGCTGTCATCATCACCGCCATCACCATCATCACCGCCACTTTCGTCGGTATGACGAATACCTTCATCTAACCAACCTAAGTCATCTGGTGGTAACATCGGCTGTTCTCCCTCACGAATCCACTCATCCAAAATATCATCATCATTGAAAATATTGTTCAGATCAATTGGGGTTGTAATAATCATCAGTGTCGCTTTTGCATGTCAAGTTTCTTACTCGCAACCGCATATTGTAATGCACATATACTAGTTTATGCAACTTTTCATTGCCAACCGGTTGCGCAGTTTTGTATGAATTAGCGACCACGTGCTCCAATTTCTTTCACAACCCGATGAAGAACATGTTTGGCTTAAGACTTTGATGGCAATTTTCTGCTGATTGGGAGCTTCTTCGCCATAATTAATCCACCAATCAGCTGGAAGAGATTGTTGCACTGCTCTTCTAGTTAGTGAGCTTCCAAATTCTCCAACTCCATCCACAAATAATTTTATCTGTGAGAATACACATCACAAGTGTTAATATTTGCATAACATTATATCGATGAAATAAATAAATTATTATTACCTCATTAATAGCTCTTGCTTGTTTAGTCAAATCTGGCTCCAATCTTTTAATGACCTCCTTTAATCCATATCTCACTTCTGGATGTGTAAAAAGTTTTTTGAATATTGGAGTGCTGGATTTAAAAAATATCCTGCAATAATGTAAGCAAACGATTGTTATGATATGACAGTTTCAATTTCTAGTCAACAAATATGATTTCTAGGCAAATGAATTACCAGCAGCATGCAAGTGTCTATGCAATTGTCCCTCCCATCTTCTATCAATGATGTCCCAGTACTTCTTCCAGTTCTTATTTGAGGCCTTTATAGCCAATTTTGCTCTATCCATAGCTTCATATATAATAGATAGTGTAGGTTTCTTGTCCTGGTCTACTATCTTCAAGACTCTAACAAGAGGATCCATAATGTTTTGGACCTCTCTTGCCTTCTTCCAAAACCGGTCAGTCAGAATGAGATTAGCAACCTTATCTCGCACACTTCTTCTACTCCTTTCCTTGTTGAATTCACGCCATTCTGTAGTCGTGCACATTCTTTTCAAATCTTGCTCATAGCGAATAAGGCTTTCAATAGAAATAAACTCGGTGGCAAACCGTGTTATACCTGGTCTCAACAAATCTCTATCTTTGGTATATAGCTTCATTAAATTCACCACTTTGAGGCTATTGTAAATGAATGATGAGTGATCACTTAGCATCATCCAATGTCTCCTTGACTGATTTCAAAGAGCCAATATCTTCAAGCATCAAATCAATGCAATGTGCTGCACAGGGAGACCAAAACAAATGTTTTCTCTTCTCCATCAACATGTGACCAGCTGCTTTGAAACTTGCCTCATTATCTGTGACAACCTGCACGATATTTCTTCGCCAACTTCATCAACAACTTTATCCATTAGCGAGAATATATACTCAGCAGTCTTCGAGATATTAGTGGTATCAACAGAAGTATGGTAGATCATGCTTCTATCACAATAAATCATGAAATTAACAATAGGCTTTCTATTATGAGAACTCCATCCATCACACATGATCGTGCAACCATACTGCGGCCATTTGTTTTTATTGAAGCAATATATACTCCAATTTCTTTCACTTCCTCCTCTAAATAGAGATTGCCAATCTGGTACCCTGTAGGGCCTTTTACACCTGGATCTGCCTCCGCAATAGTATTAATCATGGCTTGGTAGTAAGGACCACTATCAGCTGCATTGAATGGTATTGCATTGTAGTGAAAGAACTTCGCCACGGATTTCCCAACTTTTTTCATATTCTCAGTTGAGAACATGCTTTTGATTGATTTCTGTTTTGTTGGGAACATGTAAGGATCAATACCACGAGCTGGAATTTCAGCTTCTCTCATAGTCATACTCCGACGCAATCCACGGTTACTCCCTGATCCTGAAGGCTGTGAACTACTGCCACCAATATCAACTCCTTCTGCAGATCTCCAAGCCATTTCACGACTTTCTTTCATGGCTTGTTTCAGTTGTCTTCTTTCAACTCCTTCTAAACCACCAACTTCTTCAATTTCATTATCAGAATTTTCTTCGGTCACCTCATAGAAATCTTCCTCACTTAAAGATCTCATAAGTCGGTCTCTTTTAGATTTAATGGCCGCTCTTTCTTTGCTACCTTCAGAAAGATGTCGTCTCATTATTTGAGATATCTCTTTTGATACTCGCAAGCATCCTTCCACCTGACCGGGTACATGTGCTATATGCTGCTTCAATCTAGTGATACCACCATGGACTTGTTTCCCACAATAATTGCATTCACAAGTTTTCTACTTCCACCAACAGGGGTACCATGTTCTCATCCAATATCGCGTTGCTTTGGAGCCATACTGAAATTTAAAAAAATTATCTGTTAAATTAAATTAAAACTAAAATTAACTAAATTAAAAAAATTAAATTAAACTCAATTAAATGAAACTACAATAAATTAAACTAAACTAGTTTATACTAGATTAAGCAACACTAACTTAATTACCTAACTTTAATAAAATAATTAAATTACCTAATTTAATTACAAAACTTTATTAAATTAATTAACCTAAATTAAGTTAACTAAACTAATTTAAAATAAATTCAATTCAATTAAATGAAACTATATTAAATTAAACTAAACTAATTTATACTAGATTAACCTACAATAACTTAATTACCTAACTTCAATAAAATTATTTAAATTACCTAACTTAATTACAAAACTTTATTAGATTAATTAACCTAAATTAAGTTAAATTAACTTTACCTAAACTAACCTAAATTAAATGACATTAAATGCAAATTAATTAGAGAGAGAGAGGAACAGAGAGAGGGAGAGAGACGGAGACAGAGGAGAGAGAGAGAGGAACACAGTGGAGGAGAGAGAGAGACAGAGGGAGAGACAGAGAGAGACTGACAGGGAGAGGGAGAGATACAGAGAGAGAGAGAGAGAGGTGCGACAGAGAGAGAGAGAGATACAGAGTGAGAGAGAGAGAGAGTGCGACAGAGAGAGAGAGATACAGAGTAGAGAGAGAGAGAGAGACAGAGAGAGAGAGAGAGAGTGCGACAGAGAGAGAGAGATACAGAGTGAAAGAGAGAGAGAGTGCGACAGAGAGAGAGAGATACAGAGTGAGAGAGAGTGCGACAGAGAGAGAGAGAGAGATATAGAGTGAGAGAGAGAGTGCGACAGAGAGAGAGAGAGATACAGAGAGAGAGAGAGTGCGACAGAGAGAGAGAGAGATACAGAGTGAGAGAGAGAGAGTGCGACAGAGAGAGAGAGAGAGATACAGAGTGAGAGAGAGTGCGACAGAGAGAGAGAGATACAGAGTGAGAGAGAGAGAGAGAGTGCGACAGAGAGAGAGAGAGAGAGATACAGAGTGAGAGAGAGAGTCGAGAGCCGGGAGAGAGAGTAGCTGCGGGGGGAGAGAGAGAGAGAGAGAGCGCGCGCGCGCCGCTGCAGGCCAGAGAGAGAGAGCGCGCGCCGCTGCGGCCTGGGGGGAGAGAGACAGAGAAAGAGAGGGAGAGAGAGGCACAGAGGGAGGGAGAGAGAGAGACTGAGAGGGAGAGAGGGAGGAGTTACCTGCGACGGCGACGGCGACGGCGACGGCTACGGCGACGAGGTCGGACGGCGAGGGCCGGAGGGCGTCGCGGGGGAGACGGCGAGCGAGAGAGAGAGAGAGAGATCAGATCTGATCTCTCTCTCTCTCCCCGAGCGGATTTTAAGGGGAAAGTCACGGGTCGCCGAGTCGACCCGGATCGGGTCCGAGTCGGACCCGATCCGGGTCGACTCGGCGATCCACGCCTGACTCGGGCCTCCGAGTCATACCGGAGGCCGCCGAGTCGGATACGACTCGGCCGAGTCGTATCCGACTCAGCCGATCCTTTGTTCTCTGCTTATTCATCTCAATCCCAATTCAAAACTATATCCATCTAATCGTAGCCACAAATATATACCAGAAAATTAAAAAAAATCAAAACAAAAACAAAGAAGAGAAAAGCCCCGACCCTCTTTCTCTATCTCCTCCCCTCCCCCACGTGACAGTCCACACGTGCCCTGCCTCATCTTTTCCTGTTTCTCTCGTTCTTTTCTTCATCTCCATAAAGAACCCGTCACCATCTCCCCTGCCATCATCTTGCAATCACCATTAGAGATCACAACCTCCTCTTCATCGGAGCAGACCACCAGCACACCACCTCCTCCTCCATCTTCGACATGCCTTTCCCCTTCGCCCGCGTGCCTTGTCTCCGCTCTTCTCTCACAAGAACCGACGATGTGAAGCCTCACCCTCGTGTTATTGCCGTACAAGCTATGGCAGCTTCCCACGGCCTCAACCACCTCCTCTGTCGTCTTCGGCTACACAACCTCTTCCGCGGGTTCTCTTCGCGCGCCAGCGTGCCTCAGCCCGTTGTCCAGTCGCGCCTAAGCATCATCACGTGAGCGCACATCCGATCAATCAGCCGGTCACCTCCCTCGTGCTGACTCCTTCGACATTGAATTGCTACATGTTCTCGTTCTACCGCCCTCTTGCAAGGAAGAACAGAAGAGTAGTTAGTTGCGGGTTGAAGTCCAAACCTACCCGCATCCACACCCACAAATTAAAGAACAGTAAAGCCATGGATTAGCAAACTAGCGAAACAACAATGTCAACAAGGTTAGCAGTACATGATCAACACAATGCCACTAGGTAATACTCTTCTTTCAACAACAGAATATTAGTTGGATTACCACGCATTTTAATCTCTAAACTTTTATTATGCTTTCATGTTGTCCACTATAAATGCAAGTGCGTGATTCTGTTTATTCTCGTTATTTACTGATCTTAACATTGAGAAAGGGGTTGTTTCAATTTTAACCGAGTTTTATCATTGTTTTCTTGAGATTGAACAAACTACACTTGCAAATTATTGTTAAAATTCATCTGATCGCATTATTAGTTTTTAGATAATTTTCTACCGAAGATCGTATTATTTGGTGAAACATTGCGAATTTCAAGCTTATTACTGATTATCACATCACAAGGTTTCCCGTTTTACATCACATAATCCCGTTCCATACAGAGGAGAACCCCTGATAGGCTGATAGTGAGGATTCTTGTCAAACCAATTAAAGTAGTCAATCGCACAATTTGCTGACAAAAGAGAGCACTAGCATTTATGTGGATCTGTCAAGAATTTCCACCACAATTTTATAAGCATGGCTTGGTTGAACTCTTGGAGACTAATAACCTTTAGTCCTCCAAACTCTTTCCGTTTGCAGACTTATCCCCACTGATCTAAATTGTAGCCTCCTTTATCTTTGTCAGCCCCGTTTCAAAGAAATCGCCGTTTACTCGTATCAATCTCCTTTTCCACCTATGTAGGTAGGTGGAAATAGGAGAAGAAATATGTTGGGAGAGCTGATAGGACCGAATTGAGAAGAGTGAGAAGAGTAATGCGGCCTCCTAATGACAGGAGCTTGCCTTTCCACCCTGCCAGCCTTTTACGAACTTCATCAGTCAATGATCTCTACTTCATCTTCTCAATTTTCCTTTCTTAAGCGGGAGACCTAAATATTTAATTGGGAGACACTGTCGGGCAGTTGAAGATCATAGCAACAATGAAAGTGGTGGTGAGTGAGCTTTCCGATGGTGACTAAGGAGCTCTTATCATAGTTGATTTTTAACCCAGTCCACAACTCAAAGCAACAAAGGATCCATTTCAGGTTCTACTGAAGATTGACCACATTTATTCTTGCTGTCAATCTAATGGCTTCTCCTCAGTGCCAAATCCTTGCTGAAGAAATTAAAGGCAAGGGAGAGTCCTGCAGTAGAACATTGAAGACCAATTGGAAGAAAGGGGAATTTACCATATAGGTCTCACGATTAAGCTAATGGAAACTAGAAATCCTCTAAAATCTCTTCATACAGTGCAAATCTAGTTGAACGGGGAAGATTATGAATTCTATTGGTCTCTATGGTACAATATAATCCAAAGCACTGCAGTGAAAGACATTCCCAGATGATTTTTTTTTTTTGTGATTAACTTTGTCCATCATCAGATACAGAGCTATATCTGATTAATTTATTTTTGGCAGGTCCTTGCTGAATGGGTGTATCTGTGCGCAGTGTCCCTAATATTTGTGCTGCTTTTCTGTATTTCAGCGAAATGGTATATGTTTTGGATTGATTATGTTCTAATTCTAGCATTGTGTTACTATTCAGTTTCAATGTAGATTATATCTCAGGACTAAACCTTCTTCAACTGTGTGCTGTCATCTCTAGCACGCTTGCAGTAGCAGTTTCTTGCACACTGATCTTAAGTTTTGTGGATCATACTCAGGCTTAGGTCTTCCAGTTTTCATTTTAATGCGGAGCCAGAATCTATATCTTCTCTAAGGACGAGCATCTTGTCATATAGAGTTTCAGTGGTAAGCATATCGTCACCTTATTTGACTAATTGCCCTTTTCTTTTCTTTAACTAAATAACCATTCTATGTGAATAATGAAAATTGATGCATTTACAAATAGGTGCTGATGACATGCTTGTGCATATTGGCTGTTGACTTCAGAATCTTCCCTAGACGCTATGCTAAGACTGAAACATATGGTACTGGTTTGGTAAGCTGCTTCTCCTATTTCCTACTATTCTAGAGAATGTCAGGTATGAATATCTTAGTGGCTACAAATGAAGAGTTTTCATCATCTGTAGACTTGTTGATTTTCTTATTGTTCAACTTTAATACACTTATCTAAGATGATAATAAATGGACAAACTACCAGATTTATCTGAATTGAAAATTATGTCCAGATGCCCATTGCAATTATAGCTGTCTACTTAATTTTACTTACCCATTTCCTCCTCCATTTGTACTAAGTTCTAAATTTGGCTTTGTTGTCGTTGCTGCTCACCCTTTTAACTATAATATCTATGTCAAGCTTTGTCATTCGAATGTCTCAAGACTCTCAGTTCATAAATTTCAATTATGTATATGAGCAATTGAGCATTGTGGTTAAGTTTTGTATCATTGTTATCAAAGTGTAATATTTTGCATGTAATCAATATGAGAAGGGAAACTAATGTGAGATTGAAATCACTGAATGGAGGGTGGGATCATCACACCTGATTATAACTAAGTTTCTTTTAAGTTTTAGTTCTTGGAACTTTTAGATTTCTTTTAATATTTGGCATGGTAAGAACAAGAATTCATTGTATTCTGTAACTAGGTTATTTTACAGCTCTTTAAGATGGTACTGACTCCCGAAAATAAGTTGGTTACAATTTCACACGTGTTTAGGATATCACTATGAGATTTTCTTTCAGAGTACCCAAGCTCATGTTTACTGTACTGTTACTAAAATTTAGAGCAGATAGATAGTTGAAAGATAAATACTTGGTTTGATCTTGCAGTGGTGATGGGTTGGTCAGGTTGGGTTGTAGTTAGATTACTTGATGGATTCTCTCAACCGTCATGTTTAGCAATCATCTATGATTGGTTAACCAAAACCCTACCTGGTGCTCTTTTAAATAGTCCTGGATTCAATCATGTCTATTGCAGTGGGTAATTCCTGAGGAATCAGTTCACGCACCAAAATAATGGAGTGGGTATAATCAAATCAAAGAAAACCACTGCAAATGCACAGATTTTACGTGAAAAACCCGAATGGAAAAACCACGGGGAGAGAGAGAGAGTGATTCCTCTATATCAGTGGCGATTACAGTTGGGGGTTCTCTAGTGTATTAAGGTTTCTGGATACAATTGATCGTCCTCTTCCACTTTGGAAGGAATTTGTTATTTATATAGGTTGTGTATGTTGGATAAGACTGCAGAGTTCAGCTCTATTTAAATACTTAACCTCTTTATCTCAGTGGCAGCTTAAAACTAAACATTCAAGTTTGAATTGATTGGGTGAGGGTCTATCTATCTGATTCTCTGCGTCTAGGTGTTGATGTGGTTGACCCGTTCCCGAGTTGTAACTGTCGAATTCAAATAGAGATTTGGTGGTTTATAGATAGAGATACTTGTAACTGATGTCATCTCTTTCATCTAACTGCACGAACTGCTTGGAGTTTTTAGTGGACGAGGACTCCCGTTCGAAGGTGCTAGATGTAGCCACGTGTTGCTCGCCTGTTTGGTGCTAGATGGATACGTGACGTGATCTCAAGGAGGTCGTAAACTGACCACTACAGATGCACCTTCTGCTTCTTTCTCTTTAGAAGGGGTCGGGAATTCTCCCTGGGGGGCTACAGGTTCACGGGGTCTGATAGAGAGGGGAGCAGATAAAGAAGGGAGGTCTGCACCTAAACTCAGGTCGATTTGCTATCACTTCAGTTTTTGTCTTGTAGTAGCGTGCATGGTTTTACAGGCTAGCAGAGCCTTAAATGTGCGTCACGTCCGTTGTAGCGCCAGTCAATTAACTGCCACTTTTTGAGGAGTCTCAGCGTTCGAGGGAGATGCGGTGTATCCGACGTGATAGTTTGAATCGAACCGTGCAACACGCGTAGGGTGCTGATCGAGTGACTCTTTGTTTTATTTGGGGATTAAAATCCTGAGCGGTTGTCGCTTGGGTTTCATTCCTCTCTATAAATAGGGTGAAACTTTTCAGGAGAGATTTGAGTTATTTTTGAAAGTTCCTTACTGTTAAAATCTTGCTTGTTTTGCGGGTGGTGATGCCTTCTTCCTTCTTCGTTAGGTGAAGGAAGGAGAGGGAGAGGAAGACGATGGTTGCTGCACTCCTGATGCTCAAGAGTCTTTTTATGAAGGAGTTTCGGTTCTCATGATAGCCTCGTCAAGTCATCTCAGTTCTCGTGACGAGATCCAACTGTCAGGAAGGACAGGGAATGTTCTAGCTTCTGCTTGGTCTGTCCTTCTGAGCTTCCAGCTAGAACAGACCGGATAGGGGTTGGGGCTCGACTTTATTTTCTTTCCTTGCATCGAACATAGAGTAAGGAGCATAAGGGCATTGAGGCTCCGATCCCTGGGGCTGGCCGTCAGCGCTCTTATCGGATGACAGTGCCTTGGCTGCCTCCACTCTTGAGTTCATCCTCGGGGTCAAGGTTTTGGCATCGGTATCGTCCTCGCCTTGCAGGCTTCAGTTCGTGGTTCATGGCGTGGTCCTCCTTGCTAGCATCTTTCTAGGAGTTCTCGGTATTGTCGCTCATCCCGTCCTGGTGAATGTTTGCTTAGGAGTCATCACCAAGACACAGCTGAGGACGTGACAATAAGCACCTCTGTTTTCTCTCTCAGGAAGAACACGTTTATGCAACACCAAAACTTGTATTTGTATCACTCTTGTTAGATGTATTCATACTTGTACTTGGATGGATGCAATTGAAAAACTCTATAATAAAACAAAAAATTATAAAGGTGTTTTTCAGATCTTTCCTGGTTTTTTATTGTGTTTTGACTTGTTGCGTCTGCTCGGGGAGCTGTTTTAAAGCGTTTAGAATGATTTGGAACATAGTGTCCGAACATGATTCGTTCTCCCATGGTATCTGCGAATGTTTACCTGAGTGGGGAAGCTCTCAGCTTCAAAGTTGTGTTGTCATGTTGGTTTGAGTAGCTGTTGACTTGCTCGAGGACCAATGGGGTAGGTCCCCTTGTGGGCCGACTCCGAGCGGTTATTGTGGGCGAGCCCTTATCTTTCAGAAGACTTCCCAAAGGGCCGCCGTTAGGGTCAAGACCCGTGTAGGCTGTTGACCTGCTCGGGCGACCATCAGGGTAAATCCCATTATAGGCTGGCTCCGAGACTCCCATCTTTCAGGAGCCCCCCGAAGGGTCGCCGTCCGGGTGAAGACTCATATAGACTGTTGACCTGCTTGGATGGCCATCAGGGTTTATCCTGTTGTCCCAGAGGCCTTCCACTCTAATTTTGATGATGATGAACTCATTTAGTTATGTTTACTAATAATCTTGTGATGTTTAGTTTCAGATACTTAACCAAGATATTAGTAGGTGATTAGCTTCAACAAAGGTGTTTTGGAGCTTCTCACATGGTGATTCAAGAGCCCGAGCATCAAGATCATATATAGCACTCGTTGGAGTCAAGCTCGGTGGATCACGGTTTGGATCGAGTCGGCTTGAAGACGGAGTTCGTCAAGTAGACTTCGGTACATAGTTTAGATTATGTTTTTAGATCCATTTGTAAAGACTAGATAGTGTGATATGCTCAAGTTCACAACACACACACACTTGTTTAAGTTTTCATGTTTATTGGTTTTTAGTTTTTGGTTTAACCGATCTTGGTTTTCATAAATAGATAGTATCAATACAAGTTTACATGGTTTAATGTATATTAGATTTGTTCTATATACATGTATGCTTCATATCTTAGACAAACTTATTTTGATATGCCTATTCATGGGTTTGGAGTTTTGTGTTTTAACAAAATATATTTTCGGATTTAAATGTCAAAAATATTGATATATATCTATTTCATGTATATTGGTTTATATCCATATACTACATGCCTAAAAGTTGTTTCAATATCATGTTTTTGTGTTTGGATGAGTTTTGAACAAAACGAATTTTCAATTCAAAAAATTCAAGTTTTAGAAAATACAGATTTTGGTTTTCGACAAAATTTCTAAGTCACAAAAATGGTTCAAATTGTTTGAAATATGTGTTGAAATTCTTCACACATCTTTGTATATCAAAGTATTATACTGAACTTATTTTTGTGAATTTTTAGAAGTTTTGTGGGATTTAATTTGTAATTAAAAACCAAAATTTCAAGTTCTGAAAATCCCCTGCCAGGCTCTGGCGGTCGACCGGAACGGTTGACCGGACCAGTAGCCGGTCGACCGGAGCAGTCGACCGGACGTACACACAAACGTGCACGCAGCCAGCCCTTTAGGCCGGTCGACCGTGCGGTCGAGCGACTGAAGGCAACCCACTCTCGGGTTGCCCCGGTCGACCGGAAGGCTCCAACGGTCAAATTTTTGACCGTTGGCGGTCGACCGGGCTGGTCGACCGTCAGCCGCCAGGGCTGAAAAACAGCCCCAACGGCTAGTTTTTCATGGGGCTTATAAATACCCATTTGTAGGGGGTTTTGGTTAAGTTTTTAAGAGCCAAAAATTCTCCTATCTACAAGTATTTTATACAAGTTTTCAAAAGTGTTTTTAGAGCCAAAAAGGATTCCTCTTTATTTGTTTTTAAAAGAGTTGGAAAATCATTTGAAAAGAAAAATCTTTGGGAATTGGTTTGATCTTTATTTTCTATTCTATCTAAAGTTTTCCCTAGAGTTTTTCTTTGAGTTTTTGATTTGCAAACTCTTTGTTTTCCACACTTGAGCTATATCTTCTATGCTATCTATAGGATCTTTTATTTGTGAGAAAAGGTGTTTAAGGTTGAAATATACCACCTTGTTGTAACCCTCCTTCTTTGTTGATATCCCTCTTGGGTAGAGGTTGATTTTGAGTAGTGTTTGGCTCCCTCTAGTGAGAGGTGGAGATTGGTTGTGTATCCCTCTTAGTGAAGAGGTGGATTGTGGTTGTTTGGCTAAGTGCCTACCCCTCTTGTGTGAGGTGGTGTTTGTGTTGCCTTATGTGAGAGGTTGTATTCGGTTGAGAGAGGAGCTGTGTACTCCCGGTTGTATTTGCCCCAAATCCTCAGTGGAGGTTCCCTGTGTGGGAGTCCTGTGTGGACAAGTTAGTGGATTGGAATTCCTTCTGGGTGAAGACGGAGACGTAGAGCTGGGTGCTCGAACCTCGAAACAAATCTCGTTGTTTGCGTTTGATCCATTGACTCTAACTCTCTCTCTCTCTCTTTATATTGTGCCTTGCATCATTTATATTGTCATACATTCATTATATGCCTGGCTTGTTTGTGTGTGCCTCACTTGTGCTTAACCACGAGAGCTTCATATAGCGCCTCAACTCTTATTCAGAGGAATCAAGAGGAGTTAGTCCAGAGCCCTTCACCGGGAATTCGGCTACACTCGTTGGTTGCATTAAGTGTAGTTGCAATTAAGTTCTAATTTTCACATTTAGTTCACTAGATTAGCCGTACACCTATTCACCCCCCCTCTAGGTGTACCTTCATATCCCAATATAGGCTGCTCTGAGCATCCAACGTGGGCGAAACTCATCTTTCAGGAGGCCCCCGAAGGATCACCGTCAGGGTGAAGACCTGTGTAGGCGGTTGACCTGCTCGAGCGACTATCAGGGTTTGTTTCATTATAGGCTGGCTTCAGCATTCCAACGAGGGCGAGACTCTATCTTTCAGGAGACTTCCCGAAGGGTCCCCGTCGGGACACGTTTGGTGGTCCTATAAGCCCAGAGTGCTCCGAGAAGTTTCTCTGCTCATTTGATTTTAGTTTTGTCCAGACTTTTGCACAGGTTGTCGAGGATAGTGTGATTGCTGATTTCAGCTTGGTCATTGCCTTGAGGATAATAGGGCGAGGAGAATCTATTTGTGATCTTGTGCTTGGTGCAGAAACTGGTCACTTGCTTGCTGGCAAAGTTCGTTATATTGTCGGAGATGATGGTGTGGGGGAGTTCGAAGCGGCACACTACGTTCTGTCAAAGGAACTTGACAATCTGTTGCCCGGTGACTTTGGTGAGTGGTACCGTCTCGACCCATTTGATGAACTAGCCGGTGGCTACCAGTAAGAATCACAGTTGGGGTTATGCTCAGGGGAGCGATCAAACTACGTCCAGCCACCATTGCATGAAGGGCTAGGGGTTGCACAAGGTGTGGAGGTGAGTGCTCGGTCTGGTTGACGTTGGAGCGAATCTCTGACATTGTGGCCACTTCTTCACATAACCCTTGGTGTTCTCAAACATCTTGGGCCAATAGTACCTTTGCTTGATGACTTTGTGATCTAGAGAGCGTCCTCTCGTGTGGTTCTCACATTCGCCATCGTGTATTTCCTGCATCACTTTTCGAGCCTTGTGCGGACTGAGACATCTCAGATACAGGTCGGAGTGGAGAGGAATAGGATTTCTTGTATAGGGTATCCTCGAGAAGTGTGTACCTGGTGACAAGTGTTGGAGCTTCTGTACCTCTGACCTGTCGTCGGGAATTATTCCGTCTCTCAGGTAGGCGATGATGGGGTCCCTCCGCTCTGGTGTACTATCGAGGTGTAGTACCTCCCCCGTTGGTTGTTGGACGCTTGAGTTGGCGATGTGCTCGACTGAGTTTTTTTCGTCTAAACTGGAACTTCGTGGCTGCCCCCCAGGTTGGCGAGTAAGTCGGCATGATTGTTTTCGGATCTGGGGACCATTAGAAATCGCTCCGGGGAGTTTGGACTTTAATTTGAGAACGAGCTGTAGGTATTCCGTCATCCGAGGATCTCTTGCGACGTATTCCCCGCTGACTTGGTTGACCACTAGTGAGGAGTCACACTGAACTTCAAGCCCTGTGACCCGGAGCATGATAGCCGCCCGTAGTCCAGCTAGGACAGCCTCGTACTTAGCTTTATTGTTGGATGCCGGGAAGCCAAGGGTAAAGGACTATTCCATGATGGATCCTTCTGGCGTGGTAAGGACAATCCCGATGCTTGCTCTCTTGTTGTTTAAAGCTCCGTCCACGTTCAGGATCCACCCTTCTAATTGGTCAGCGTGCTCCATGGCCCCCGAGTTGAAATCAACAATAAAGTCAGCTACGACCTGACCTTTGATTGTTGTCCTTGGCTCGTATTTGAGTCCGTAGTATCTTAGCTCTGATGTCCATTTTGATATCTTCCCGGTCGCTTTCGATTTTCCATAACACTTTTCAAGGGGTGCTCAGTGAGGACTGTGATCGGGAAGGTTTAAAAGTAGTGCTTAAGCTTCTTCGAGATGATGAAGAGAGCAAGCACCAACTTCTCTAGACTTTGGTATTTGGTTTGTGGACCGTTCATGGAGTGGCTGACGTAATATACTAGCTTTTCTGGATGCCCTTGCCTTCCCGAACTAAGGCCCCGCTCAAAGCTGACTTCGAGACAGCGATATAGAGATGTAGTGTCTCTTCCGAGGAAGGCTTTGATGGTAACGGTGGTGAGGTCAGCTACCTCTTCAGCTCTTTGAAAGCCGTCTCACATTCCTCGTTCCAGCGGAAGTCAGTTCCACTCTTCTTCAAGGCTTAAGAGAATTGCCTGCATTTGTCCGTGGATCGGCTGATGAACAGATTGAGGGTTGCGAGACGTCCGACGTTCGTTCATCATCTGGACCTCATTTACACAAATGGACGACTTTATGTTTAGAGTTGCAGATATCTGGTCGGGGTCGGCCACTCGATGCCCCGTTGAATGACCAGATATCCTAAAAACTTTCCGGAGGTCACCCAAAACGTGCACTTCTCAGGGTTGAGCTTCATCTTATATTGTCTAAGGAGACCGAAGGTTTTGTATAGATACTGGAGGTGATTAGTGCGCTGTATATTTTTCACCAACATATCGTCAATGTATACTTCTATGGTGGCCCCGATCAGGTCCTTGAAGACTTTGTTGACCATTCGCTGGTATGTGACCCCAACGTTTTTGATTCCGAAGGGCATCATCGTGTAGCAGTAGATTTCCCGACCAGTTGTGAATGCTGTTTTGTCTTCATCTGGTGGGTGTATCATGATCTGATTATAACCAGAATAGACGTCTATGAAGCTAAGAAGCTCATGACCCGCTGTTGCCTTTACTAGCTGATCAATCCTCGGAAGGGGATAATTGTCCTTCGGGCAAGCTTCATTTAGGTTGGTGAAATCGATGCAGCCTCTCCACTTCCCATTCTTTTTCTTCACGAGAGCAGGATTAGAGAAGCCAGTCGGGATTGAACGTCTCTCGGATGAAGACAGCTCGAAATAGGCGATTGAATTCATCGCTGATGGTGCGGCTCCTTACTTCGTTCATTCTCCTTAGCTTTTGCTTTACTGTTTTAGCATCCGCCTTGATGGAGAGCTTATGGCAGGTGACCTCAGGGTTATTTCAGGCATATCGGTGGGGGACCACGCGAATACGTCTGAATTTTCTGATAAGAATTTTTTGAATAATGTCTTCTCGTGAGGGTGCAGGTTAGAACCGATTTGGAGGGTCCGCTCTGGGTGATGTGGGTCTACACTGAATGATTCGGGATCCTCCTCGATTTTGCTATCGGGGTTCCTAACTCGGTGGGTGAATCATGATCCGACTTTCACCGTATTTTGATTGCTATTGATTAGCGATATTCTTCTGCTTTTTGTTCACAGGAGAGTCTTCGTTAGGGCCTGCTCGGGAAGCTTTTTGCGCCCAGCCCAATCTTTTCCAGGCTACTGTAGCTACTGTCCTAGCCATCACCTGGTCACCCCTTGTGTTGGCCATTCCAGATGGTGTGGGGTACTTCAGTAGTTGATGATGGGTGGACCGGACCGCTCTCATCATGTGGATCCATGACCTCTCGAGAATGGCGTTGTAGGGAGATATGACGTCGAGGACACAGAACTCTGTGACGATGTTGAAAGAATCCATACGGACTGGGAACTCGACCGTGCCGGGGGAACGAGCTTTGCTCCAGTCGAATCCATAAAGGAGTGACTGAATTTGGGGATGATTAACTTTGGGCCAGCTCGCGAGTATCCTCACTTCGATCTAGAGTGGCCATACAGTATGTTGACATTGCTTCTCCCGTCCAATAAGATCTTCAACACTTTGTAGTAGCCGATATGTACCATCATGACTAAGGCGTCGTTATGTGGGAAATGCATGGAATAGGTGCTTTCTTCTGAGAAAAAGATTGGCCTACCAGGGGGTGCAGGAGATCGAGTCACTATTGCTAGATAGTTGTCCCTCCGGGCTTCGTTGACATAAATGGTCTTCTCTTTGGTGGTGGCGCCTTCTATTGGGGAGTTTTCGAAAATGTTCACCTCCATGTATTGGACGAGGTGTTGCCGGGTGTTCTGTCTGTGGTTCGGGTTACCTCTGCACTCTAATCTCTGAGGGTAGTCTGGGGTTGAGGATGAACTCTTGGAGGTATCCTTTGTTGACCAAGTCTTGAAAGTGTCGTTGGAGGGTTCGACAGTCCACAGTGAGGTGGCCTCTCCCTTCGTAGAAGGCACAATAGTTTCTAGATCCCGGTCCTTTCGGGTTTGGTGGGAGAGGTTTAGTAGGGGCGCCTGACCCAAGGCTGGTCTTTGATGGCGTTAAAGATATGATCGCTGGGTACCCTGAATAGGACGAGGCCAGGCTCTGCTTCATTTCTCTTACTGGATTCGATAGCACACCTGGCTGGCTTGCGGACAACGGAAGCACTATGGCTTGAATTCTTTCTCGGGGGGATTGTAGTTTCGGCTTCTCGATCTCGGGCCTTTGTTTCGGGGGATGACTAGAGACAGCTCGAGTCGCCTCCTCTGTCTGGATGTATTTCTGTGCCCGAATAAAGATATCCCTATCTTGGTGACGTTCTTCACCAGATGTTTGTAGAAGGGGTTGGTGACCTGCAACTCACTGATGAAGGCGGCAGCGACTACGTCCTCGTTGTACTTGTATACTTGTATATCAAGGCCATCTGGCTCTAGAAGTAGTTGACGTAATTCTTTAGGCTCTTCCCGGATTCATCTTGACCGCGAGGAGATGGCTGTTATTCGTCTGGAATTTCCTCCGAGAAGCAAATTGGTGTAAAATGTATCGGTCACGTCGTGAGAACTTCGGAGTGAATTCTTCAGGAGTGAGTAGAGCCAGTTGTAGGCGGTTCCCTTAAGACTGGACGTGAACACTCGACAGAGGAGAAGGTCTTTGTGAGCATAGACCGCCATTTTGTTTTGGTACTGGCAGATATATAGAAGGGGTTAGAGGTTCTCCAATAGTGATCAAAGGCCGGCATCACGAACTTCTTCAGGAAACGAAGCATGGTGATTTTCCCCGACAGTGGTGAGTTGGAGGGTCTCAGCCCGATGTACTTTATCCCTTTCGGAAATTGCTGACTCGTTTGGTTGAGCTCCTTCTAGACCAGATTCACGATGTCCTCTATGCGAGGAAACTTTGAGATTCGGGAGCGCTTTGGGTCACCAGAAATCCTCATCGTCGTTGTAGGTCCCTGATCGGTCGCTTCTCGAGCTTCCGGTGGAGTGCGCTGATTCTCGGGTGCATGGTGGTGACGGGGGAGTACGCGCATTGCCTCCGTAGTGGGAGGAAATTACGACTTCCGTAGTGTCCTGATTTGTTTTAGTAGCTGTGTCTGGACATGGGTCGCGGAGAGTCGGATTATCTCTGTTTGCTGGTCCTCCATCTATTTTCACATTGTGAAAAGCATCTGAAGGAATCACTCGCTGTTGAGCTGGGGCTCAGGCTCAGCGACCTGCACCCCCCGCGGCGACACAGAGTTTGAATGAGAATCCTCGACGTCGGAGATATGGACGTCAGATAGGTTGGGCCGACGGTTTACAGGCTCAGGCGCATCAATAGTATTTCCCTTTTCCTTTCGGAGCGGCTGGGGCACCGGTTGTAACCTTTGTGACATTCTTTCTCGATGGAGCCATATTGGTCACGCGAGGCTGTTTAGAGGAAGGATTAGGGTATTGGATGGGGAGAGATCTTGAGTAAGAATTCAAAAAATCTCAATGAAAGTACCAAATGCAGTGGGTATTTCTAAGAAATCAGTCAACACATCAAAATAATGGAGTGGGTATAATCAAATCACAGAAAACCACTGCAAACGCACATAGTTTATGTGAAAAACCTGAATGAGAAAAATCACAGAGGGAGAGAGAGATTCCACTATATCAATGATGATTACAATTAGGGGTTCTCTGGCGTACTAGGTTTCTGAATACAATTGATCGTCCTCTTCTACGTTGGAAGGGATTTGTTATTTATAGAGACTTTGTTTGTTAGATAAGACTGTAGAGTTCAACTTTGTTTAAATATTTAACCTCCTTATCTCAGAGGCAGGTTAGAGCTATACATCCAGGTTTGAATTGATTGTGTGAGCATTTCTTTCTATCTGATTCTCTGCGTCCAGCTGTTGATGTGGTTGACCCGTTCCTGAGCTATAACTGTCGAATTCAAATAGATTGATAGAGATACATGTAACTGATTTCATCTCTTTCCTCTAACTGCATGAACTGCTTGGAGTTTTAAGTGGATGAGGACTCCCATTCAAGGTGTTGGATGTGGCCACGTGTTGCTCGCCTGTTTGGTGCTAGATGGACACGTGGCGTGATCTCGAGGAAGTTGGAAACTGACCATCATCTATGTATAGGGATTGGTCCAGTTTCCCTGTAGAAGTTTCTTCTTGATTGTGCTTTTATATTATAGATAGAAAAAAATAACAATACATTATCCTGCTGATTCAAACTCTAGCGAGAGTTAAATTGGAACAATGTTAACTATGAGTACCGTAGACATCTTGTTCCAAAGAAACAGATCATCATGCTCATTTAAACTACATGGGGAGTTAGTTATGTTGCACTGGATGGTAAGTCAAAACCTGAACCTGGTATGTTAGTGGACGATTTTATGGGTCAACCTGTTTGCAAACCCAAACCCGTTAGAATTTCGGATCAAGCTCAAGCAGATAACATGTGTGTAGTGTTTTGTTTGGGTGTGGAAATCACTTTATGGCATAAATAGCTCATCGATATTATTGCTTGACATTATTCTACCTGAAGCAGCTTCACAGGTTTCACTTCTATTCTTTCTGGTCGTGTAGCTTTGTAGTCGCTAATGGTCATTTGAGGTACATCAGCAATATATATTTTTACCTTCAGTGATTGTTGAAATCTGAATATCTGTCAAACAGATGGATCTTGGGGTTGGGTCGTTTGTTGTGGCCAATTCATTAGTATCAAGACAGCCCGAGGTTCCAAGTCCATGTGAGTCATTCTTATGTTTCTCGTTTTTCACTTCTAAGAATTGTTTTGTTGGGATTGCTCGAGTATTTTATTACAGCAGCTTTATGAAAGCTCATTTCCGTTTGTGCTGATTCTTGCTGCAGTTTCACAACTTGCAAATTAATATAAATTTCAAAGTTATTCACACCCATCCTTGCATGCGGCAATGGGTGTAGCATATAACTGCATTAGTTTTATCAAGTTTGTAGCAGCTATTGGCTTTTGTATTCTAGAGCAGAAAGAATGGAATAATCAGGCATGAAAATGGAATTTTGCTGAATTGACTTAATGTAAATCATTGGCAACAAAATTAAATGAAACCCTGGCAAGGGGAGGGTTTGATTCAATATTCAGAAAACAGGATGCGCAAACCTAAGGTTTTGACAAACGATTATGCATTTATTAACATCATTGGGCTTTTAATATTGACATCAGTATCTTGCATTATTATGCTGTCGATTTTGAAATTTCCATTTTTCTTGCCTAGGGAATGGACGTCTGCACTCCGATCTATATGTCCACTAATATTCCTAGGTTTTGCCCGTCTCATTTCTACGACAGGGGTAGATTATCAGGTATTATCTTTATTCCACGAAACTTAATATTATTGAAGCTATGCACAAATTTCTCTGAAGTCTGATGTTTTCTTATAAAGTGCTTGCACGATCATGTTATTTTAGAAGAAAATTCCATCTGTTTCAGTTCAATTATAAAAAAAATGAAAGTACGTGTTAATCTTGTAGGTTTCAAATGTCCAGCTTGCTAGCATAGTATTAGGTTTATGAATGCTAGTGCTTTGTTGTTTTTTTTTGAGAGTTATTTTGCATGAGTTTATTTAATAGTTCCTACTATACACAAATTTCTTGCTAATATAATTCCCTACTGCAATGCTTGTTACGGTCACAGTTGATGAAATTGAATAATGTTTTAAGTCTTTTTAACATTGAAACAGAAGTGTCCTCCTCCGAACACAGACTCGTATACTTTCTGGCATGCATACCCACAAAAAGGGATGGAAGCACGGAGATCCCCCCATCAATTGTGATCTATTCCACTTAGAATGTTCATAGCTGAAGCCAAATTAGTTTTCTTCCCTCTTTTTTCAGACTTATGCATAACATCAAGTTACCTAGAAAGAAAACGGTTTCAGCTTAACTTATCAAGTGCAGATTAGGGGAAAAAAAATGTTTTTGTACCCACTATTTGAAACTAATTTACTATTAAACTCACATTCCAAAAAAAAAAAAGATAAATTAAAAGACAATACAGCTTTATCTGTTTTGTTTTAAGCTCAATAATATAATACATTGTACAGTCAAAATGATGTTCTGAAAATTCTCCTAACAAGGAAATTGCAATATGATGTTCAGTATCTCAATTAAGAAACACTAGCCGCAAACTGGTACTGCTCCCTCTCTGCGGGTGGCAGGAGTAAGCTCCTGTTTTCATCTCACTAGCTGCCCTTGCTGTTCATGGTGGAGGTCAGATATGTCCAATTCAATATATCATAGTTCTATTTTTACTTTTCCCCTGCCTCCAACTGCAAATATGCAGTTCTTTAATTAAACTTTCCCTCCAATTGTGGCTGGGGAAACAGGGGTGATGGACAGTGGTGGGAGGACGTGAATAGAGAGATCATGAGGATGGGAGAAATCACAGTGTGTTGCGGGAGAAAAAGAAGCAAGAATTTGTCTTTTAATTAGTTCTTAGGGTATTCTTGGTTTTGCAAAAAAAATAGTGTATAATACTGACCATTAACGCTCCTCATATTGGTTTTGGATTTTAAAGAAATTGTTATGAAAATTGTGTTTTTTGGCATTTAAGAACCATATGGGTAAAAGTAAATCAGTTTAGACTTGTGGTTATAGACCCTTAGATTTAGGGCTGGAATTTTCTGAGCTATGAAATTTACTATATTTGGGTTATATAATGTTCAAAACTTGATTGACATGCATGTTTGTGCATATCCATACCATTGATTATGATCTACCTCATTTTGATGTTTATGAGCTGCAACCAAGTTCTTTTGGGTTTCTTTTCCATTTTTTGTATAACTTGTGCGTCAAGCTACCAAGTAAGGCATAGTTTTCAGTTTATGTTATTTATATTATGGTCTGGATTTCTGGAACAATTAAATTTCCATATATGGTCATAAATGTTTTAAAAACTTGATCCGTTGTTTGAATTCTCAATTTACATGTTTTAAACCACAACCTATTCAACTCACTCTTTAAAGAATTCATTCCGTGATCAGATGTAGGC